>JAOPJM010122866.1:0-13699 GCA_027124095.1 Muusoctopus leioderma
AGATGGGCACACCAAGACTGTTCAGCTTTTCTTTAAGAAGGCCTACTAAACCCACCTTTTCAGAGCACATTGCAGGTTACCACTGACACGAGTTTTATCCAATTCAATCCTGCACACTCAATGCACTTTTCTAGTTCACTAAATATATCTCTCCCCGTCACTGTTCCTTTCATAGGTAGTAAATTCAATAATTCTTCAGTGACATTGAAGTTTTTGTCAACTCCTCTGATAAAGACATCGCAGTAAACAGTACCTGTAATGCCTGTACTTTCATCAAGTGCGATAGAAAATGTTTCAAAATCTTGAGCAGTGGTAGCCAATTGCTTGCTAAATCAGTGATACGGCTGGTAACAAGCTAATGCTTTCAAACATTTTCCTTTTCTCGGGACAGAGGATTTGACTAGCTTTTATGATAAAATTACCTTCAGTGAATGGTCGTGATGATATTCCGATCATTTCGCTGAGATCAAAACTTGCTCTTACGGCATTTTCACTTGTTTTGTTGAAGTTGAAAAAAAAGTTTTCTGTTGCTTCGAAAGAGCTGTCTTACGTCGCTCTACCTTTTCTTCTCTTATCTTTCCAGTTAATGTGTTATACTGATCACTGTGTGTTGTTTCGTAATGTCTCCTTATGTTATATTCTTTTCATACGGCAATATTATGCAGTCATATCAAGCATTGTACTTTATCCTTTACCTCTGTTACAAAATATTCCCACTTTTCTTGAAAACTTCGGTTCTCCTTTTCTTTGACATTATCGATATTTTTTTTATATTTCAATTATGTGGTTGACCAGAAAACGCGTCCTTTATATGATTTTCTATGTGTGTGTGTTAGTTGTCTGTCATCTCAGGTACACCCTCCACGCCAATATGAGTTGTCAAATCTATTCCTTCTCACGTTATGAAACAAAATAAAAAATTTCCTCATGTTCTGTTGTGTGAGTTAGTTGTCTATCATCTCAGTCACCCCTCCACCACAATAGGTCTTTGAAACAAGCCGATGTAATCATATGTGTATGAGCCAGCATTTCAGATTTCACTAACGTTCTTATTAAGAATGTTTTTTAAATGTATATAAAATTGGATACATATTTCTACTTTTCAGCTTTTGATCTTGAAGTGAAAGCGACTGAAATATTAAAGTACATTCTACCCTTCCCTGGGGAGAAACATGGTCAGACCCTGGCTGATCTTAAAAGTGATTGACTGTCTGTTTGCATTAGGTTGGCAGGTCAAGCTTAATACTGCTGCTGCAAGAGTATGGAAGGGGCGATGCACAAATTACCAAGTTTTAGGAAAATATTGGCCATGAAAATGGTTCTGCCGCGGGCCATAGAAAAGTAATTTGCAGGCCGCGTGTTTGAGACCTCTGGATTAGAGTATGTTTCGCTGAAGAGTAATAATACTGAAACATGTCTGTTGCTTTCACCAGTTTGCTTTAAAGACCAAAACTACTCCAATATGCATTGTTTATATTGTCCAAAAATTCAATCAATTGATCTTATTGGAGTTATCTACCTTCGTTGTTGTTTTTTTAGATTTTGAACATGAATAAAGGGAGTTTTGTCTACTAATTACTTGGATAATCTCAGTTGATCAAAGTTTTTCAACTCACTATATTACATATGAGAGACTCTACCATGTATATATAGTAGATAGACACACATGAACCTAGGAAGTACAATTTTAGTTCATCTAAGCAAGTTATTTAATCACCAACAGTGCACAGTGACTTAACAGATAGTTGGTGCTATGACTTTATGTCTATGTGAATTAAACAAACTGGAAGAATGAACCTCAAATATACCACATAAAGAAAATATGGAATATTTACCACAAGTTACCAGAGTCATTTACATGGTTTGGTGACTTTTTACCTCATCAGCCACTATTGAACTAATGACAATTACTCATTTAACCACACAATATATAGCAGTTGTTGACATCATGAGTGGTTGGTATATAAATCAACCAGAAACAGATAAAAGAATGAAGCAGTCACTCTTTATATCACTGAGAAATAACAACTATCTTAGGAAGGTAGTGAAAAATACCTTCAGAGTATTCTACTGGAGAATATAAGTTGGGACGCTTAAATACATGCCAACAGCAATATAGTAGATAGTCACACATGAACCTAGACAGTACAATCTTAGTTCATCGAAGTGAGATATTTAATCACTAAGAGTGCACAATGACTCAACAGGTAGTTGGTGCTATGACTTTATGTCAACGTGAATTAACCCTTTTGTTACCATATATCTAAGGAAATATGCTGCCTATAATTTTCAATTAATTTTGAAAATAATCTAGAATTTGGAGTGATTGAGTAAAATAACTAACTTTCCTGCCATTAAGTTTGTGTTTGGAACCTAACTTAATAAAAAGTTCCTACATAAAATTATAATGGAAGGTTTAAATTTGAATATGAACACTTTAAAACAAATGGTTTTAATCATAGATTCAGGGGCGATTTCAGGCGGTTTGGTATCAAAAGGGTTAAACAGTATGGGATGGTACAGTAGATTGTAGATGTATATCATTTTTTAGTGATATACACCAGCATAAAACAATTCTTTGAACTAGCAATTGTGATGGTAGAGATTGACAAAAAAATAAAATAAAATAAAAAACACTTTAAAAAACCCCAGGAAGCATCCACAAGAATGAAATAGTATTTTGAGATTCTTTTTCTGGTTTCAGTCATTGGACTGGCAATGATGGGGCACTGCCTTGAAGGGTATAACTGATTACATCTACTCCAGTACTTATTTTTATTCACCTCCGAAGGATAAAAGGCAAAGTAGACTGGGGTGGGAATTGAACTCAGAATATAAAGGAATGTAACCAAATGCCACAAAGTATTTTGTCTGATAATCTACCGATTCTGCTATCCACCCACAGATAACTGTGAAATGTTGATCTATAGTCAAGTGACAGTCAATTTAAGGAGCAGTGGTTTACTGTAGGTACTGAAACAGGTTATACTAACATTAATAATAAGGTAAACTTGAACATTGTATTTTTTTTTTTATCAAATGTCATATATTTAAATGATATAAATGCTATAAATAATGCAGAAATTGTGAAAATGATTTTAAGCAGATGCCTAAAGGGTTTATACACCCACTAAAATAACAATGAAGCGACATGTTCTAGGTTAGCTAGATGATGCTGTCTCATCTCATGAATTCATATGGTAGTGGTGTAAGCTGATATGTTTTGCTGTCTGACTACTCTACTTTATGTGTGGAAATGATATGGGTCCTCTGGTACTAAAACCACAAGTGAGCTTGTATCAACTGTATTAAAATATGTTAAAGCTTATGAATATTTGTAATAAATTGCAAATAGGTGATTTATTTATAATGAAATATTTTGTCAAATTATTATTTGATAGCTTTTGTTGGGTGGTTAAGGTACTTGTTAAAAGTGATATTTATAGTAATTTACAGCTACTTTCATGTCCTATTATAATTATTAATATCCTTGTCAGCTAGTCTGTACCTAGCTTTAAAAATTGTACCCAAAATTAATAGTTTTTTTTCTCCGAGATACTCAACAATGTGTTCAATATTATAGAATTAAAAAAAAAAATCTAAGATAAATATGCTGCCCATGATATAATTTGATTATGAATATCATGAGAGAAAATTGTAAAAATATATAACTTCTCAGCTTCAGTTATATCATCTCAAATCATGAGATTATATTTAAAAGCATTGCACATAAATGGTATTGTTTTTTTCATTAATATAAATTAATGAGAGGGTATAATCGAAGACCCTAGTTCTAAGAGTGCTTAAGTCACATGGAAATCAGTGTGACTTATGTACTTTTAGCAGTAGGGTCTTCAATTGTTTTCATCTGAAACTTTGGTTGTATAAAATTACATTTTTAGATATTAGAATAATAATGGAAACATTGAGACGTTTGATATAGTTTTCAGTTAAGCTACAGGATCCTGTCATGTATTTGTCATCACTGAAAATAAAATCTATTACATTTTATATATATCATCATCATCATCATATGTATATATATATATATCATCGTTTTACATTCGTGTTTCCATGCTAGCATGGGTTCAACGGAGATTTCTTGAGGCAGCATTTTATGGTCGGATGCCCTTCCTGTCACCAACCATACTGATTAAGTATGGGATATATATATATTCAAGACTAATGCATACATCTCGTGGGTCTGCGAGCCCTCCGTGGAGACCTATGCTTCAGTTTGCTGTCTAACACTCTACGGAGAGATAGAACGTAGTGGCAAAAATTATTTCCTTTAGACAGCTAAAACGGAAAGACACAGGTCACATATAGTGCTGCACATTGCACAGAGATACACACACCAATACATGAAAACCGTCTCTGTACCGCCACGCATGCGCACATACATATATATATAAAAAAATATACATACATACAGATGCAGGTACACAGATATGCATAGCAGTTTTGCAGCCTGCCTCTATATCTTCATAAATGTAATGGAAGATATACCTTAGCCGGAAAGGCAGGTCACTCATCAGTAGAGGATCTTTCCGTGGTTTCCCGAACACATCCCAGCCATGGAAATGCTTACATGCAGGAGGTAGACAGACACAGGTCTTCCTCTCAGGCCGTACAGCAATTGAAAAGGCTGAACTACTATTAACACGTGTTGAGTAGCAATATATATACTGGGTTTTTGATCGGATGATCGTTGTAGCCCATATATATCATTTTTTAGTGATATACACCAGCATAAAACAATATATATATACATACACCAGCATAAAACAATATATATATACATACAAAAACAAAACGAAAAAAACATCACTTGCAGTAGGAATTTGATTGTCAGTTATTTATTGAAAACTTATTGTTACTATTAAATGTTTAACTGCACGACCTATGTAATCACTCACATATTTTTGTAAAGTCTTGGTCATGGACATTAAAGATTTTTTTTTTTTCTACATTTGTAACAATATATTATGTGCTACAGTTTCTCTGATATTGTTGTAAACTAAATTCATACTATGGCTCTGAATATCTGATATAAAATTTAGCCAAATTTACTTTGATTTACTTATAAATAAATAGCTGAAGTGTGCAGTAGTTGCTGAATTCCAATGGCATTCTTCAATTAGATCTTGCACAAGAAATTGTTAACTCTCAGCCAAATCAACCTATACAATTAGATAAATATGTGGAGTCATATCCATATGTATATAGTCTCACTGTGAAATTAGGCCCATGAAGGCCTTTCTGGCAACTTTGGATGAGAATCAAACTGATCGGTTTCATTGTTATTTAACAACTCATCAGGATCCCCCCCCCCCCATAAAACCAATTGGTTTTGTTGTTATTTAACAACTCATCAGGATATGCATGCCTCCCCCTCCCAAGATGCCAATATAAAGAAGTGGAAGGCTACTTATTAACATGTAAACAAAATTGTGCTAGGCATGACTCATTTACGTAATGGTACAAGGTTGACAGCTCGGCAATAATTACTAAAATACCAATGCAGCATGGGTTATGAATAAATATATATATAGACTCCTATCTATATGTATTTAATCTCACTGTAAAATTAGGCCAATGAAGCCTTTTTTGGCAGCTTGGGATTAGTTCCCACTTGTGGATAAAGTTGTTAGATCATTAAAATATTTTCCAATGGGCTCTTACAATAGAAAAGTGAACTGTTATATTATCTAATTTTGTGAAGGGTGTATTGATAAGTTTTAAGATAGAAATAAATCCTGATTTATAGATTGTGGTCTCCAGTTTATAATTTATTCTGTAATTTTATTCACATCTTAATTCACAAAACTGCTCTTATCATTTTTTACTTTCTACTTAAATTATTTCAAGTAGCTTTTAATTAGCACTATATAATGCAGTATATTCTTTAATGGTGCTATCTTTATTTCAACTTACTGAAATTCACATCAAATTTACAATTTAAAGTATGGTGCCTAGAAATACACTCCATTTGAGCCTAAATAAACAAATTTGAAAAGACCAATGTTTGCATTTGGTTGTTACATTTTTCATAATTGAGCAATCAGCTATATCTAAAACAAGAACATAATGTTTCTCTGGATAAACCGAGGTGGAAAAAGTTCAGGGAGCTATTAATTCTGCTGGCAACAGGGATTCTCTGTCCAAGTGAAGGGTAGATTATATGATGCTTGTGTACGAAGTGTGATATTGTATGGTGCAAAACATGGGCATTGGATGTGAAGGATGTACGAAGACTAGACAGAAATGAGACAAGCATGCTCCACTGGATGTGTGATGTTAGTGTGCATGAACAACAGAGCACAAATGAGCTGAGAGAAAAACTGGGTATAAGAGGAATCAGATGTAGTATGCAAGGGAGAAGACTGAGCTTGTACGGACATGTGATGTGTTTGAAGGATGACATTGGGTAAAGAAGTGCCAAGCGATTCAAGTGGAAGAAACCTGTAGAGGAGGAAGACATGGGAAAATTTCAAGAGGCTAAACCTCATGAAGGAGATGACAAGAGGCCGCAATTAGTGACAAGATGCTGTGCTAGAGAAGACCCATCAAACCCATGCAAGCATGGAAAAGCGGATGTAAAATGATGATGATTAACTGAATCTTTAAAAAATTACAAAAAATCATTTAACAATATTCAATTCGAGCCAACAAGATAGCCTCTACGTGGTTACTCGATCTGCTTGAAATAGCAGCCAAATCTGCTTCAGATTTCACCATACTGTTATAAAAAAGTAAAGTAAACATTAGATCAAGCATGGGCAACCTTTTTTGACCAGTGGGCCACATGAGATATTGCTCATGATGAATTGGGCCACACCACTAAAAGAAAAATTAACAAACATCATATTTAATCATTGTATGTTGTTTAGTCTGACTATTAAATTTTAAGAAAAAGCTATAATGCTGGTATAATCAGGAAATTAAGTATACCATATTGAAAGTCAAAAGGGCTAGAGGTTGCCCATGACTGCATTAGATAATGTAGTCCCAGATACACCTAAAAAGATGGGATGGCAATGACTTGAATGCTTTTGATCACAGGTCTGCTTGATCAGAGTTGATCTAGGGATAAACAGCAACATATTTAATTAGAAGTGTCAATTAAAATTGTAAATTTAACATCAAATATTATAAGGCTAAATACATTTTCTGTTCCAAAATTTTATTGTTCATAATTCAAAATATGCACAAACATTGGCTGCTTACTGAAATAGATAGCACTATATGAATAAAATGAAATATGACATATTCTAGAATAGTTTTTTCTCTCCTTAAATTTAGAAAATAGTGTTAAGTGAATAAAACATGTAGCAGAATGAAGTCTATTATTGGTTCTTAGATAATACAGGAAGATTAGATGAAACAATGAAAAGGTGATTTAAATCTAGAAATAAAGATATATTTATTGAAATGAAAATGTTCATTTTTGACTTTTTGTATTTGAATTAACCACTTAACGAATTTGCCCGAGTTATCTCGGCCTCCACTTGTTCAATTTTTACTAGTTTAAAAAAATAAATAAGATGGTTAAGTGTAAGAGTTTTGGCTAGCTGAGTTGCTAGGATGAGGGATCGTTAATGGTTCATGTTCCATACCTGACATTGCATTGTGTCCATGATCAAGACACTTAATTCTTGCTAACTCCATTCACTTCGACACTACAGTATGTTACAGCTCCCTGTGTATTCAACAGGGGTGGTGTAAAATTAACATGCAGTTTGTAACTTGCAGTAGCAAGTTGAACTCCTCCCATAGGCATAACTTGGAGAAGATAGGCTCAGTCAGGCTGACTTGCCATAGATAATGCTACATAAAGCCAAAATCTTCAGTGGGGCTTCAGAAATCCAATGGAATATGGGACTTGCGACCATATGATTTGAATAAGTTCTGTTTATAAGCAAGCACAAAGAATAGTTTTGTATATCATTATTTTATAATTGTATCACATCATGCCAATGATAGTGACAGCATCAAAATATTGCTTGATCATTAAAGTTAGAAATTTATTTATATTTATATTGAGAAAAAATAATCTTTGTGATATTTGTCTGTTATATGATTTATTAAAAAAAATAATTAAAAAAATGGTCTGATATAGTAGGTTGTCACCAGTATGTTGCATAGTTAAAATCAGAGACATGAGTTATATTTTTAAGATAGCAAGTTGAAAACAGTAGGTATATAATGCAATTTATTATTATAAGTAATACACAATAAACATCTGTGATTCTCAAGGGCTTATTAACCATGATTAATTTAAATCCTGTATCACACCCATATTTTTCCTGTTGTCTTCTGTTATTTGAGATTTTTCCAGTTGTCTTCTGTTATTTGAGATTAAAGTGAGGTCAAACAAGTGATCCACTGTAAGTGGAATAGACCAGGATATAGACTAGGAGTGGATTTGAAGTGTTGGTTGTTTTTTAGTTGGTCAGTTGTTATCTATTTTGTTTCCATGGCTCACATTAGCATATTTTTCTGTTTGTTACTACTGCTTTCAGCTTATTATTACTGCACGGTGCACAAACAATTCATGTCATTGATTCTGTTTAATTTCTCACAAGTTATCATTTCTTGCGAGTTGTTTTATGTAAATAAATATCTCAGACTGGGATACATATAATTTTAAACATTCATTATCTTTGTATTATATATAGATTTTTTTTTTACTCAGAAGACATTGTGAAATACCAGTTTTGTAAGTGCAGGCTGGATATTTCAGTATTAAACTGTTTACTATTTTAATATCGAGCACTTCCCACTCACTCACCACCAACAAATTAAGTGTGCATGCTAATTAAGATCCCATGAGTATTTCAGTCTGCTATTGTGTTTCTGTGTTGTCCAAATAAATATATGAAATGTTGATGAAGATGTGGCATATTATAATAGAAACAAATAGATCAGGAAATAGAATCTAACCTACGAGGTTGAATTATTGAATGGTCAAGATAAAGTAATTTAACTTATTATATCTTGTATTTCATCATCATAATCCTTGATTTAACAGCTATTTTCCTATCCTACTATATGAAGTATTTCCAATTCTGTGTCACCTCAACTAAAAAAAAACATAATTAGGAGCATAATTGGAAGCATAAGAGGGTCTTATGTAGTTAACTGTGTGTATTGTTTAGGTAGTATGAAGGAAAAGTTAAACATTGTCAGAAATTAGTAGAAAGGGGATTGAAAAATAATGATAGGATGTTGATAAATGGAAGTGGTTGTTGTTAGAATGCAACTACTTGAGAAATGAATTCAGGATTGTTTCAATAGGTGTGAGATTATGTTACAACATAATATTTAAAATAAATAGCAGGATAGCCTGCAGTCTTTGTGTGTTATCTTGTACAATATATTTTTAATTTGTTTTCCCCATATCTAGTCTCTTGTTGTGATAATAGGAATATGTGAATATTTTACCATATTTCAAATGTAGAATTAAGATGGCTGGAGTTATCTCTGATGTAGTTATATTTTTTATGCAATCTAAATATTGGTTGTACTCATTTCTCCCCCAGAGCCCTTTAAAGTATTTGATTAAAGTTAAGTAATCTGTTACTTCTTTTTCATTTTATTTTTTTGTTTTTCAATTTTTTCTTTTACGATATTTAGATACTCTTTTACTCTTTTGACAGTGGCCATGCTGGGGCACCGCCTTGGAGGGTTTTAGTCAATCAGATCAACCTCAGTACTTATTTTTAAGTCTGGTCTTTTTTCTATCGGTCTTTATTCCCAAACCACTAAGTTACAGGAGATAAACAGACAGATATGGAGAGAGATAAACACACACACACAGTCGCACACACACACACACACACACACACATGATGGGCTTCTGCACAGTTTCCATCTACCAAATTCATTCACAAGGCATTGGTCAGCCCAAGGCTATAGTAGAAGACACTTGCCCAACTACGTGGTTGCGAAGCAAACTTCTTAACCACACAGCCATGCCTGTGCCTATAATATAGTGCAAAAATTGTCAACAATTCTTTTTTTTTTCTTTCACACATATGAAATATATATTTAACAATCTCAAGATCTTTTCTTCTTGATCCCTGAGCTTTTTATAAAATCTGTAAAGAGAAAATCATTACTGTAACAAGCCGGTAGCACAGGCTACTATGCTAGAGAAGTTGCCCCTCTTTATGGCAATGGAGATTGTCTTGTGGAGCCAATTACCCTCTTATATCTCTCCAGTTACCTCAGTTATTTTAGCCCCGAGTTCAGAAGTAAAAGCTGAACGGCTGTTAACACTGGTTCTCTTTAGTGCCACTGGCTAAAAAAGTTAATTGCCAATGAAGTTGTTATATTTATTAGTCTTATTGTCTTCTGCTTTCTTCAGTGCCAATGAAGCAGAGATGGTGCTATCTGCAAACGTTTTTGCCCAACTTTCATTAACTCTCACCAAACAGGGAAGTTCAAGGAGACTGGGGATGTCAGCTTTTGATAGAGCTCACTTGATGATCATATTGACTTCAGCATGGTATGGAAATCTTCCCATTTGGAGGAGACAAGATAAGCTGTGATAACTTCTGGCATCAACTTGTGCATTACAGAGACATTTGGTTGACTCACAGATAGTGGCTCCAAGTTTGAGGGGAACTGTGATTCTCAGATCAGTTGGGCTTAGCATGTTGCCCAGCAATGATATTGGGTATGCCATGGCTCATTCTCCTGAATGAGGAAAGCAAGCTGCAACAATGAATATACTAGTTGGCATTGAACAGTAACTGGTCAAACAAGAATTTGCTGCAAATATTTTCCCAGTGAGGTTGTTGGATCCTTGCTTCTGATGAGGAGCTGTTGGTAAGATAAGAGTTTCACTCATCAAGCACATTTTCCAGGTGTTGAGTGTTAAGACATTGAACATGGGAGGAAGGTGATGAGCCATGAGGAGAAGTGATGTATGAATAGAAGATATGAAGCAAGGAAGAGACAAACCTGCTATGTAAGAAAAAACTGGCATGCTGAAGCACAGAGAAAGGGTACCTGCAGCTATGTGGTATCAGAGAGATTGACATTCATTAGACTTGATAAAGAAAAGAGGATTTTAGAGTTGAAATTTGCAATAGCTCCACCATGAGGGAAGGTTAGACTAGATCTTAAAAGATACATCAATTTGGGCAGTGATAGATAATTTTTTTTAGGAAACAAAAGCAAAAAAACAAAAAAACAAAAAAAAAAGACAATTCATGGATTCTATCAGGGCCAAGTTTTTGGTGAGTTTTGAAAAGGCATAGGTTTTCTTCTTGATGGAAATTTATGCAGGTTCATATAGAGGTGAGCCAAGAAAGGGCCACACTTCAAGGTCGGGTACAGATATTGAAGGGAAGACATCTTTGAACAGCCTGACGGTGTTCTGGTATCTCTGAAATAAGTGATTAAATATTAGTCCTGAAATGAGTAATTAAATTCTAGTAATTCACTATTCTGACTTGTTCAGTTTTAAACCCCTCCTTGCAAATGATTCTTTGACCATCAGAGCATTATCCAGGATGGACTGCAGGTCTCCTCCGAGAGAAGCGTCATGCAGGTGCCATGATGGCTTTGGCAATGTTGTCAATCGTTAGGAAAATAGGATTGGCCCTAATGAGTCACCCTGTTGTACACCACTAGCTGACGAAATGAGGTGTATGCTGAAAAATAAGTTTCCTTTTATCTTATGATGTGACATGATTATTTGAAGCCAACAAGGGAGCCTCTACATGCTTGCTTGACCTGCTACCATCTTAAGAAAAAAGCAAGGACACATTGAATAATGTAGTCCTAGATTTAATATGCCTGAAAAAAATACAGGATGGTCACAGCTAGAATACTTTTAATTATAGGTGTGCTCGATGAAGGTTGCCATGGTCTAAACAACAACAACAACATAGTTATTTGTTCAAATATCTTCATCTTCATCATATCTGTTTCTGGTTGTAGAGTTTAGATTAGGGTTACTGTTGTTTCTCTCTCATGCCCACATGTCTCTATGTGAATCTGTGTGTATAGAGAGATGGGTGTTTGTGTAAAGTCATCATTGTCGTCATCATTATTGTCATTTTAGGTGGGCTTTTTTTCCATGCTTGCATGGGTTGGACGGGTCTCACCTCCTGTCGCAGTTCTTTGACATGTGGCACACACAGCAATAAAGAAAAGCACTAATCTTTGTTGTGTATGTTGTGTATATATTTTGGTAGGCATGTGATATTTTCTTCATGTGGCAAATATATTAGCTCTTGGGAGATTTGATCCCAGAAAATTGTT
The DNA here is from genome assembly GCA_027124095.1 of Muusoctopus leioderma. Taxonomy (NCBI): domain Eukaryota; kingdom Metazoa; phylum Mollusca; class Cephalopoda; order Octopoda; family Octopodidae; genus Muusoctopus; species Muusoctopus leioderma. The sequence goes on from JAOPJM010122866.1 coordinate 12,280, forward strand.
ATTAATTTCTATATTAGCTACAATACATCATAAGTTTATTACTTATCTCTTATGCTCATAACTGCATAGAACATTATATTTTCTAGATAGACTTATTACACATTTTTTAGTTGGGTAAATTGATGCAAATAGAGCTCAGTATCTTGCCACAGGAAATAATGTAATACTTATTACTGAATTCAAACTTATGATTTCTGTGCCAATTACTTTGGATTTTTATTTTTATCGGTTAGTCAGCAGGAAAAGGTAGTGCCTGTCACCTTTTTTAGGGCCTCCTAGTCTGTTGGGAGGGATGGATGGAGGAAGTTATCTTCAGATTGGGGACCTGACCTGAATGCTTGCAAAAGATTGGACTCTGCTAAAGGCACTCAGGGGTCAGGTGGTGGTGTTAAACCAGGTCACAGATCATGTCTACCATCCTAGTAGGCCACGGCGGGATTTGAACTTAGAATGTAAAGAACTGGAATAAATACCACAAGGCATCTCGTCTGATGCTCTAACAATTCCACAGTCCACCACCCTAGACTGGTACTTTATTTTATCTACCCCAAAAGGATGAAAGGCAAAGTTGACCTTGGTGGGATTTGAACTCCGAATGCAGTGTGCCAGAATGAATACCGCAAAGCATTCTATCCACTGCTCTAACAACTCTGCCGATTTGCCACCTATGAACCACAGGCTAATACTTAATTATGACCATACATACCATCAGCTAATCCACTTAATTTTCATATTTCCTCATTCCATTTAATTAACTGTTAGTCAATTTAAGGACACCAATAGTAGAAAATGCTCAGTTGACCTTGTATGAATTCAAACTCTAGACTATAATTTTGAAACTTGATAACTTAAAATATCTCTTATATTACAGACACACATGTGTCAAAACTATGGAATCAAAAAAGAAATTCAAACACGCAAAGAATTTTCACTCTCTAAAGGAGTGCTGTTAGAATATTCTCCTTACTTAGTAACTGACATTCTACTTATATTTTTAACAATTTAAAAATCTTGAATCTCTTTGATATTGTATAATGCTAAAACAGCTCACTTCTCTGCAAATTGATTCATAAGGAATTGCTGTTTGAACTAAAATTAATTTTAATCTTTCTGAAAACATTTTTCATAGATGCCGGCATAGCCATATTGTTAAGAAGTTTGCTTCATAATCATCTGGTTCCATGTTTGATCCTATTGCGCAGCTTTTTTGGTCTTCTACCATAGCCTCGAGTCAAGTAAAATTTGGTAGATGGAAACTGTGGAAGGCTGTTGGATGTGTGTGTGTGTGTGTGTGTGTGTGTGTGTGTGTGTGTGTGTGTGTGTGTGTGTGTGTGCATGTATACATACGTGGTTCGAGCAATAATCTCTAAGACTCGATAAGAAAAAATGAAGTAATAATGTTCAAACAAACTTTATTTTA
>JAOPJM010123154.1:0-13696 GCA_027124095.1 Muusoctopus leioderma
AGTCAAGTACTGGGGATTGTTGGCCTTGTGCCTAAATTAGAAACAATTATTATTATTATTATTATTATTATTATTAGGGTGGTGGATTGGCAGAATCGTTATAGCGTCAAACAAAATGCCTTGCGGTATTTCTTCTTGTTCTTTATGTTCTGAGTTCAAATCCCGCTGAGGTCAGCTTTGCTTTTCATACTTCCAGGGTCAATAAACAAAGTACCAGTCAAGTACTGAGGTCGATTTAATCGACTTACCCCTCCCCACAAAATTTCTGGCCTTGTGCCTATGTTAGAAACTATTATTATTATCATCATCATCATCATTATTATTATATAGGTTGTCGACCACTGTAGGTCAAAGATGCCAGGTTACCAAGAATTAAGTTCTGTCTGTTTTGATAATTCCATACTGTACCTTTCTCATCGTTCTTCCAATTTCATTACAACACAGTTTTTTTGCATTTGTATACACGCTTACTCAACCACTCTCTTTCCTTCAAGTTACTTGCTTATGCTATTTTTTTTTTTTTTTTACTTACTTATCTTTCAACTTGAAGTATTTCTCCACATCAGTAACCAATCACAATTGGCTTAATCTTCCTGTTCTACCCTCTCCTACTTTCAAAGGCGAGCTTTTGGGTACTTTCTCATGCTGTTTCTTTTTTTTTCTGAATGTGTTTTTCTTACTGGGACAAGTGATATCAATTATCCATATGGTTGTTTTGTGCATATGATATTCAAAATCCCAGCACAATTTCTTTCCTTGTTTTTTTGGTGTAGTCACTCTATCTCATCTAGTTTTGTACCATATTGAATTTCTTTCAATCAGTTCTTCTTGCTTTGCCCAAGCCATTTTAGGCCCATTGATGTATTGGCTTGCCTTTTATATGATCATTCCCAGAAAGTAAATGAATCCGCCGCTGGGTTTGACGACCATTGTTTCAGTTGTTCGATCGATGGAACTACATACTCATTGAGTTATAGTGTACGAGGCTGAGTATACTCTTAACGTAATCCTCACGCTTATTAGCATGATACTGTGTGTGAAACAAAGCTGGCCCTTTGAATTACAGATACAGTCCATCCAACAGACTTTCTCACAGTTTCCGTCTACCCAATTTCACTCACAAGGCTTGGGTCGACCCGAGTCTATGGTAGAAGACACTTGCTTAAGGTGCTGCACAGTGGAATTAGAACCAGAACTCTAGGATTCCAAATTGAACTTCTTAACCATTCAGTCATCCCAGCAAGTATTTTATATGCAGACAGCAAATGATGTACTATTTCTCTGTTTTCTTTACTTACCCATATGACTCCTGTCCTTCTCATTTCTAATGTCTTCCTGCATATTAATGTTGTTGTTGTTGTTTAGCCCTGGATCACCCATGATTAAGCAGACCTATAATGAAAGGTAATCCAACCTTTACCATCTCATCTTTTTGTGTATCTAAGACTACCTTGACCAATGACACAACATCGTTGTTGCTCAAACATTGTTCTTCCACAGATGTTTCTGGTGAACGTATCTGGCATGAGTTAAAGAAGATTCTGAGTAGTCACCATGCTGCAGATATCATGTCTACAATATTGCAACTGGGAGTCCATTGCTATATTGGTAAGTTTTGTAACACACCTCTGCACAGTTTGCTATAATTAATAACTATTGTAGTTGGTCACACCTTTTCCACTGATAAACTAATATTTTCTAGACAAGTTTTTCACAACCTTTTTGTGCCAAGAACCTACAATGTCTCACTAATACTGTGAACCAACTTCCTAAAATTAGTTTGTATAATGTAATTTAACATGATTTTAAATAACTAAATAGTTATAGAAAGGGAGCCCTAATACATTTTAGTGGTGCCAAAAGATTGCTTTCCATTCTTTCCATCCTCTAGTTACCTTGTGATGCACATATCTTTATATAATTGGTCTCTGCAGCATTAGTTTCAGTGCTTTTACAAAAGTAGATTACTCATTCAACTCTTTACCTTCTGAAGAGAGCCAAATTCTTTCTCCATGGGCTGCAATCGAACACGGTGATCTAATTGAAACACTCATGAATTTTGATGATTCTACTGCTTACATTAAAGAAGTATACCTTACAATAATACCTACTTCCAACTAACCCTGATCTCTCTGTCATTGGCCATGGACACAACCCAGTGTTTGTGACAGGATATGAACTACTGAATCTTGGCTGGTTCTGTGGTTGGTGCCCTATTCACTTGGCTGGTTCTGTGGTTGGTGCCCTATTCACTTGGCTGGTTCTGTGGTTGGTGCCCTATTCACTTGGCCACCCAAGCCTTCAAAACAATTCTTAAATTTACATGAATATCAATAATTTTATTTTCAATGTTAAACAAAAATTGATAATATTTTTCAACAAGTCGTACACTGTAAATTTATGTGTATTCAAATATTCCTCTCCCTTGTGGTATCTCTTTCACTGAACATAAATTTTCATTGTAGACCTCTTGAGATTCATAAATCCCTAGTTGCAGAGCACTCTAGTGCACTTAAATATGCAAAAAGCACAGTTGTTCGTCATAGCAGACTGTCCCAACCCACATAATTCCCACAAATACTGGATCACCCACTCTTAGACACATCGCTAACACTCCAGAAAAACTCTCTGATCTGATCCACACAAACACAACTCATATACACTGTATATCAATGCTTCATTAGACTGAAGACAATGTATTAGTTTACCAATTACTTTTAATAAATCCCCAAATCAAGATTTTCACCCACCTTGCCTATCACCACAGTGAACACCATCAGTGCTCTTAATCATATATCAACAAATTGGATAGCAAGACCAGCACGACATGCCTTGACTACCTTTCTGTATAACCGGCCATTGCATGACAGTGTGTGTGTTATGTAGTCTCAGACCAGATTGAGGCAGGACATATCTAGGGTGCTGTGTCTTTGAGTTCTTCCTTAGTGTTCAATCAGTTATGCACTTGGCATAGGTCTACTTGAGCACAGCTAATGAAAGTTAGCTACTTATATATATATATATGTTAGCTACTTATATATATATATATATGTTAGCTACTTATATATATATATATATATGTTCTCAGCGCTGTTTTTAAGACTCCTGATTTGTTCAAGTTCATGACCCTGGTTGGCATTGCACTATCACTGGTTGGCATTGCACTATCACTGGTTGGCATTGCACTATCACTGGTTGGCATTGCACTATCACTTTCCTGTATGTGAATATTAAACAACACAAGAATATTAAATGGGGAAAATACCTTGCATATCTTAGCAGAGTTATGATCTAGAATAGTTGTATCCAGTAGGTTTTACTTTTGCACCAAATTCCTATCTATAGCCTATCGAGTGGTGGCCATAAGTCAAAAAATCTCTCTCTCTCTCTCATGGCAATTTCAAAAATGAATCACACTGATAAACATCACTAAAATATAAAAGTAAAATTTATGTCAAAACTTTTTTATTTTTTTATATATATATGTGAATTTTTTCCTCTATCAGGATTACCTAAAACAAGTGATATTAAAGAGTTCCAAAGAATATGTGATAATTGCCAGCAACTGTCTCCAGTACCAATAACTTTAATTACTGCATTGTTAGCAACAAACAAAGAGGTAAGCTACTTCTAACAAGATATTTTATTTAAGCCATTTTTAGAAACCCCACCTCATTCTACGTCAGCTTTTGTTGTGAAACTATGCAAGGTACATTACTCTTGTTGCTTCAATTTACCTAGCTACAAGCTATTTCTTATATTTTGTGATTGATTAACAGTAGAAATGGCAGGAAACTGTTAAAAGCACTAACTCTCCATATCTGCTAATTTTATTGTTCTCCACCTGTCATAACCCTAAATTTTAATGAACCCCACTAGACGTTTCAAGACAGTGTGTAAATGTCCAAATTTGTGAAACCATTCTACTAATATTGGCTTGAGAAATAGATACAAAACAGAATGATAAAATAATAAATGCTGGAGCTAAGCACTAGCTTATTAAACTAGTGCTTAGCTCCAGATTTAGTGAGTGGTAAAACATTTGACTAGTGAGCAATATATTTCTTGTACAAATCATGTGGCAATCTTTGTATTGTTTGCATTACAAGGTTCATACATTTGCTTGCTTTAGTCAAGACTTCAGTCAAGTATATCAACAATATGGCTGAGGGGAAAATACCTCAGGGGAGCATTCTGCATACTCAATACAAATACCATAAGGTCTCACGTATGTAATATGGTGAGTTGAAAAGCTTCAATCAACCGAGATTATCCAAGCAATTAGTAGACAAAAACTCACTTTATGAGTGCTTAAAACAACAAAGCAAGGGAGATCCAATAAGATGAATTAATTGAAATTTTTGGAAACTGGTGAAAACAACAGATGTGGTTCAGTCTTATTAGACTTCCCCAGCCAAGCATTTTCAACTCAGTTGGTAAGACTAACAGTGATAGAGGTAATGTAGTAACACTGATTATGGTTGGAGGAAAATACCTTAGAGAATTGTTCTGCATGCTAAATACAAATATGGTAGGGTCTCATATGTAATATAGGGAAGGGAGATAAATCTAAAAACAGGTAGGGGAGATAACTCCAATAAGATCAGTTGATCGAAATTTTTGGACACTATAGACAATGCAGATTGGAGTGTATCTGGTCTTTAAAGCCAACTGGTGAAAGCAATGGACATGTTTCCATCTTACTAGACCTCCTCAGTGAAGCATATTCTTCTCAATTAGCAAAACTAAAAGTGATCAATATTTAACCCAGCCATTTTCATTCCACTACTGGATGAAGCTTCAACAACTATGCTGGTTTTAGGCCAACCGGCTCATGCTGACCTAGTGTTGATTGGACAGGGTGCTCATCTTGGTAAAGTGATTAGCCCTGGCCATCAACACCTAGGCAGAATTTGAACTTGGAATGCAAAGAGCTGGAACAGATACCACAAGGCATCCTGTCCTAATAATTTGGCCGGTCCACCACCCTGGACTGGTACTTTGCCTTTCATCTTTTCAGGGTTGATAAATAAAGTTGAACTCAGAACACAGAAAGCCAGAACAAATACTGCAAAGCATTCTATCTGACACTCTAACAACTCTACCGATTTGCCACCTTGATCAATATATATATTGATGGTTTCTACGGCTGGATGCCCTTCCTATCACCAACCACTCCACTGAGTGTACTGGGTGCGTTTTATCGTGACACCAACACTAGAAAGGTTGTCCTGCCCATCGCACTACTAGAGAGCCCTCTCTGCCCTACGTTTTCACGTATATATATATATAGAGAGAGAGATAGAGAGAGGGAAATAAAGAGAATGCAGTGATGCTGTTTATGAATATCAACAATATGGCTAAAAGAGTGTTCTGCATACTAAATATAAAGACAGTAGGGTCTCACATATGTAATATAATGAGTTGAGAAGCTTTGATCAACTGATATTGGATTCAGAAAGGTCTCCAGATGAAAAGCACTGGCTCAGAAAAATGATCTAGCCAGTTTAACAATTCCAGTTAGAATTCTCAGATTTAAATTTTGACATGTGCAGGGTTATTGAAATTGAAATTCTAACATGTCTAAGTTAATCTAAATTAGCGATTCTGACACTGAAGTTGAAAGTTTTGTGGAAAGTTTGAGGTGATCAAAATTACAAAATTTTGACACATCTAGTCATCAAAGTTACATATTCAGAGAACTTCTGGGTCGTCAAACCTAGAAATTTATGCAAGTTTGTGGTTATCAAATTGCTATTTTTCAATGGTCTGTTGGACACTAAAATATAAAATTTATGATACCAATTTTGTATTTTCATAAATTTTATGAGTCTTCAAAATTAAAACAGGTAATTCTCACAGGTCTGTAGTTATCAAAATTACAAATGTTGGCAGCTTGTTTTCATCACAATTAATGAATCGTTCAATGGTTTCATTAAACAAAACATTGTGACAGCTCTAAGATCATCAAAATTACCAGTTCTAACTGTCTGTAGTCATTAAGATTACAAATTATTATAAGGTTCAGGCACATCAAAAGTAACAATTCTGACAGGTCAACAGGGGTCAAAATTAGAAAAATTGAGAAGCAAACGGAAATTAATATTACAAACTCAAACATATTAAGACAGACATGTAAAAATTGGTAATTCTAATTATTCTAGATCTATGGTCTACAAAAGTGATCCTTTTGTGAAAGAGTGCTGTTTTAAATTTAGATGTGGAAAGTTTAGAGTTCTCTCCCTTGAGAGAAAGTGTTGTTGCGTAGCCCCAGGTCAGCCCTGATCAAGCCGTCCTATGGCACATGGGTAGTTGGCCAAACAATGAGGCGCAATCCACAGATCCATCTTCTCAGTAATGAACCGTATGGGGTGTAGCATGACAGTCTAGAAATATTGCACTTTCTCCACTGTCCAGCCTATTCCTGTATGCCTGTAGATTCTGGTGGTGGCCACAGCAGGGTGGACTCAAGCAGAGTGCAAGTTGCTGTTCCTCTGCACTTAATGCTGGTGATGTGCATCCCAAAACAGTGTTTGGGACCAGTAAGGCTATTTCTGTGTGTATGTATTCCTTATGCTTGTCCATTCTGAGAGAGAGAGAGAGAGAGAGAGATAGTGTTTTTAGAATGCTCTAGAGCTCTAAAGTGCTGTATATATGTGACAGGGACTGTGGGAGTTGAAGTTTGCTGCAACAATAAACTGTGCCCCTCACATGTTCAAGTAGTCTTTCATTTTTAGTGTTTTTGTTTTGTTGTGTAGTGCACTGTTTTGTATTCTTTGTGGTTTGTTGTAGTAAAGAGATTGGAGACCCAGGTAGGACTGGCATAGTGCCTATAATAGATCTAATATACTGTTTGTACACCATTGTTGTTTCTTTCTGTTAGCCAACTGTGGTACCTGTGATTGTTCTTTCTGTTAGCCAAATGTGGTACCTGTGATTGTTCTAAGTATGTTTGTGCATCATTTTTCTTTCTTTAATATATGTGTTGTGGAGGAGTTTTATGTAACTCCTAGTATTTATGTCTTCTGTATTTATGGTATGTTTATGTTGTTGACTGTGAGGGTTGGTTGTATTTGATGTTCTCTGATGTTGCTGGTAAGAAGGGAGACATTGGATACAGTAGGTGCTGCTTTAAGTCTGTTGTTGTGGAACCAGGTATCTAGGGGATTTAAATAGGGTTAGAGTTGTTGTGCAGATGTATGATGTCATCTACAATATAAGGCTGTCTGGGAAGGTTGTGTAGGTATATAGTTTGAAAAGAGTGGGTAAGAGAATGGATCCTTGTGGTAGTCCATTCGAGAGATTGCAGGCTCTGGAAGTGTTGTTCTTGTACACTACATAGGCTTGGTGGCCAGTAGTTTGCTAACCAGCATTTTGTGTTGTTTCTTAAGATAGTGTTAAGAATTTTTTGTATGTGTGTATGGCAGGGAATGGAGTCATTGGTACATATGAAAGGTTTTGTCTTATTGAAGGCATCGTGTATTTTCAGTGTTAGGTTTGTGAGTAATATGATGGTTGAATGTAGTGGTCTGAATACATGCTGTGATTTCGAGAGGGGTATGTGTGGGTTAGTGATGTCAAGGATTAGCCTTTCTAGAATTTTTCAGTGTACCTAGGAGGGTGCTTGCTTTGTATGATGTTACTTTCACTTGTTTTTGTTGGGTTTTAGAATTGTTATAAGTATGTCTGTGATTTTGTCTGGCCTTGAGGCTTTTGGACTTTTAAATTTTCCTATTGCTTTTGGGGTTTCTGATGGAAGAAAGGGGTCAAAGTCCTGGTCTACATGGAAGGTATTTTTCGTTTTATGTTCATGTCTCGTTTGTGTGGTTTTTTGAGAATTGTCTAAGAGTGTTTGTTTAGTGTTGCAACATGGGTATATTATTTGAGGTTGTTATTGTGACATAGGATGCGGTGTGGGCGTTGTTGTTGTTGTTGATGATGATGATGCTAATTACTCTAAATAGTTTTTTACTGTTAGATTTGTCGTTTATGTTGGAAGTAAATGTTTGCATTTTTTATTTTCCTCTGGTTTTTTTTTTTTTTATTGCCTTTTTTATTTTCCTTGTTTAGATCTTTGATCCTGGGTTTTATTTCAGTTGTGTGGTTTTGGTATATTGTGTTAGATGTTGTGTTTTTTTATGAGGTTGGCTATTTCTAGTCTGTAATTGAGGTTGTATATTTTTTTATTTTGCCTTGTGGGTAGGATATGTTTTTGGGATGTGTCTGTAATTATTTTGGTGATTGTGGTGTTGTTAAATTCTGAAAACCTTGATTCTGTTTTTTGGTATAACTCATTCCATTGTACTTTTTTGAAGTTTGTAAAAGTGTTTTTGCTTTCTTCATTGATGTGTGAGTGTGTTGTGATGATAATTAGTGCGTGGTCTAGGAATTGTTTGTCAGGTAATTGAGAAGCGGAAGTGTTGTAGTTGGTGTGGATTGTTTTGGATGTAAAGGGAGTCTAGTTGTGGCGATATTACATCACCTCTTTTGATATCTGTACAATTTTCTATTGAGGTGTTCGAGTTCATTGAAGTCTCCCTCAATGATGGTTATTTGTGAGTGTTGATGTTATTTAAGAGTAAGTGCTGTAGCTGGCAGGGTGTAACTTGATAGGATGTTTAGTGAGGTTGGTGGTAGTATATATACGTTTATTATATTAATGCTAGTTTTTATTTTGAAAGCCTACATTTCTAGTGGTGTCATTCCCTATTAGTTTACAAATATCATGTGTGATATCTACGTAATTGTTTCTAACATAGGCACAAGGCCAACAACCTCAGTACTGGTCCTTTATTTTGTTGACCTTGGCGGGATTTGAACTCAGAATGCAATGAGCCAGAATGAATACTGTAAGGTATTCTGTCTGACGTGCTAACGACTCTGCCAATTCGCTACCTTGTGATATCTATATAATAAATGCAACCCATCATGAAAGGGTCTGTCTAGTCTGATTTGAGTATAATTTGGAATGGTAGGTGTTAGTGTTCTGGTAGTAAAAATTATTGCTACATGAATGTCATGAGTGATGATAAAATCTTTTAGTTCCTTGAAGTTGTTTCTAATGCTGCTATTGCAGAAATTTTAGATGTTTTGTGTCATCTTTCAAGTTTATTTTTGATTATAAAACGTTTATTTTTAATATATTCAGTGTGAACCTGTGACGATGGGAAGGGAGATAAATGGTACTTCCTGTTTTATCATTGTTGTTGCTCTCAGTGTTATTATTTTTCCTGTAAAGTCCTGTATTTTTACAGATTATTTGTAAATAAATGTTATTTGGTGGAGTTTGACTGAGTGAGACACTTACCTTTGTAGGGGTTTTAGAGACCACTTTATGCTGAGTTGTAGCTTCTGTCGTTCTTTGACAGCATTCACACATACTGAGAGAAATATTTCTGTGTTGAGATTTTTTTTGTTTGAACGGCCGCCTGTCTTCTTTTCTGGTATATATATTCAGTATTTTAGGAAAATTTGGTTGCAATTTCTTGCAGTTTGAGTGACCATGTAGAGGCCTCCTTGTTAGCTCAAGTTGAAGTGGGTGGTGTATATACTGTTTATGCAGCACCCTGTGGGAATTTAGTCGAATTAATTAGTATTATGATAATATTATGCATAACAATTCTATTTTATTATTGAACTAGTTTTTATTTAAAATGTGAATTAGTGGATTTTTTCACATATGTGGATAACTGGATATCTTGATGTGCTGCTACCTATTGAAGCAACCCATGCATCGTAGTATATTTTATATAGCAATTGGTGAATAATAGTGTCATTAGTTAGTTTTACAATGGGCCAATCACTAGTTAATGACATTTGTGAGAAGGGAGTGTCTGTGACTTGGTGCAGAACAAATATTGCAAAGGACTTATTTGCTAATGTACATCAGCAAAGGATGTACAGACAGTTTCCATCCACCAAATTCCACTCACAAGGTACTAGTCAACCTAAGGTTATAGTAGAAGCCACCCAGGGGGATTGGTACTACTTCTTAACCCCACAGCCATGAAGAGGCCCTGCAAAAATGTTATGGGCACTGCTGTTATTCTCAAACTAAGCCATATGGTTTTCCCCCCCTCTGATTAGAGGAACCTGCAGTGGCCACAAAACTATATTGTGGACCAAGTAGCTACTTACAAAAGTTTTCAAGTAATTGAAACTGTTGGGGAAAAAGATATTCAAATAGCTGTGTGCAGTCTACTCCAGCTTGAAGGGAGTGTTTAGACCTCAGAAGTAAAACACTGTTTGAATATAGATTAGAGACTGTATAAGAAAAGGGTTAAGTCACACAGTATTAGTATTTTACAAACACTTGGCTCTTGAATGTACACATGGTGGTATTGAAGCCAAAGTTTTCAGTTGTTATGCAATATGACATCATGAAAACACTGGATGACCTCAAATTAGTATAAGTGCAAAAAGCAATAGATTATCTACCACATGAAAGGCTGGGGTCATGTAATGGACAGAAACCTTTCATTTGTTTATAATACAATGTGAAATAATACTAACATGGTGGCTCTGTTTAAAATGAGTGATTGAAGAGTCTATAGTAATTACAGAAGAATTTCTGTTGTCCATTGTTGGTAAACTCGTTGCTAGAATCCTACTGAACAAACTAAGTACATAACACCTAGAATGTTGCTTCAAAGCTGAAAAATGTGTTATCGATATTTTATTGTGCCCAAGTCATCTTCTAAAGAAATGCATTGGACATAATGTTTATTATCCATTGCTTGTAGACCTCACAGAAGCTAGCAATATAATTAGACATGAAGAATTATGGAAATTGAGAATGTTTGGATGTCTATAAAAAAATTACAATGTTACAAGTACCCTATAATCAAAAGAGAACTCATAATCAAGTCCCAGTCAACAATCATATAAAACAATTGCATTCCAGCACCAAAGTTATTTTCATGCTTTGGGCAATACTTGAAGAGGCTGAGATATGGATGATGATAGTTACATTTAGAAGAATACCTAGATACTGACTTTTTCAAAGCTACAATTAAAACATCTCTTTGATGATGATGATTAAAACTGGGAAAGTATGAAAAGATTAACGGGCTTCTCTAGCTTTAAACATGCCTGAAAATCAACATGAAGAAAACAGATGCTCATTCAGTCAAAGCAAGATTCATCAGAGATGGAAACTGTCAAGATCTGTAGCCAATATCTCAACAAAACGGACCAGTTCACTTAAGAAATCAAGGGACCAGTTCACTTAAGAAATCAAGGGACCAGTTCACTTAAGAAATCAAGAAGAGACGGGCAAAAGCAAGTCCAACATTAAGAAAAATCCATCAACATATATGGAACAGTAATGTTTATTGAATGTAAGGTTTACAGAGCATAATTGCTTTCAGCCTGGCTGTATGATTTGGAATCATGAACATTATACTAAATACAAGTGAAAAAGCTTCATACAGACATGATCCATCAAACTCAAAATGATCATGAAAATACACTGGCTTGAAAAAGTGAAAAAAAATAAAATAAATAAATAAAATACAAGCAGGAATCAACAAAATGTCTGCTGGACCAACCATGTGCAACAAATACAGTCATATCACTTGCTTTACCACTGCTGTTCATACAGCTTTCAAATCATAGATGCCAGTGATTTCAATAAAAGGATACAGGATCAGTAAAATCACCAGGACTAAATCTTAGAGGGGGGATATATCGATGAACAAGACTGCCTGGAGTTACAGTGACAGTTTACTACAACTAGCAGTATATGAAAGAGAGAGAGAGAGAGAGAAGCTTGCTATATATCCAAGTACACATTCATCACCATGAGAATATTATCTGACACAAATGAAACATTATATAATGTATAAAAGGAATATCAACTGAATGTCATATAATTCATTCATTCTCTCTCTCATACACAACTTAGATAAACATGAGCCAACAAGCAAACTCTACATGGTCACTTGACCTGTTAGAAATAGTAGCTAAATCTCCCTAAAATCACACCCAACAGTCTTTAAAAAAGGAAGCACATGTAGTCTTAGATATACGGCTCGAACATCTTTGAATATAGGTCTGCACTATCAGGATTGACATTGAGCTAAACAACAATAATTTAGCTAAAGTTTTACATTTTGTAGTGTTTTTTTCATTGGAGTGATATAAAATATAAAATAACCTAATGTTTTGCTGTTTCCACCATTCTCTTTCATTGATTTGTTAAACTCTCAACCAGCCTGTTTCAGTAGTTAACAATAGAAAAAGGCATCACACCTAAACCTCATACAAATAATGCAGATGCAAGCATAGAAAAAAAAACAAATGTAGAATGGTGTGTCTAAGTATCAGAGGATGTAGCTAAGGATAAAAGGATTCGACAAAATTTAGTACGAGATCTGGGGTGACAAAGTGAGGTATACATATAGGTTTACTTTGTAATGGGATATAGCCAACACAATCAAAGGAACAGTGACTGTTGCAGTTGTGGTAAAAAAGATAATTTAAGCCAATTGTGTGTATGTATATATATATATATATATATACAAGGACAGTTATTCCAACATGGACTTAGCTATGATGGTGAATATGTGTATATATATAAAATATAGAATGTATATGTACCCCTCTTTTGCCATACTAGCTAATCAATTCTGTGACCTAGTTTTCATTCTCATTTGTAACTATTTTAGTTACGGTGCTGCTTAATGTCATTTAGGAAAGAAACGAACCTAACAATTCTCATTTCTTCCTCCTGAAGTCAATAAGGTTGATTGATCACCTACCAATGTTACTACTACTACTGCTGCTGCTGCTGATGATGATGGAATTAAATATTTATCCCAAGTGTGTGAGATGTGGCTAGTCGAGTCCTCTCACTTGCACTTCATACTCTATCAGGAAAAATATTTTTTGCCCTTTTGAAGCCTAATTGCAGTTAAAGGAAAGCCAAGCGAGTAACTGGCATTATTGCCAAGGTACAGAAGCAAACTTCTCCCAAAACCCAGTCTTCAGCAACACATTACTAACAATAAAAATCAAATAGAAAATATCTTGAGTAATCTCATCGACCTTGCTTGATTTAGATTATAACTTCCAGATAACCAACTGAATGCTTGGACACAACAATGTCATGCTTCAATTTTATCATAGATCATATTGTTCATTCATGCAATGTTTGTTTTAATCCTTTCATTACCATATTTCTAATGAAATACACTACCTATGATTTTCAATTAATTTTGAAAATAATCAATCTGGAGGGATTTACTAGAATAACTAACTTTCTTGTTATTAAGTTGGTGTTTAGAATATATAACTCAGCAAAAAGTTCTTAAATATAATTATAATGGAAGATTTAAACTTATATATGAACACTTTAAAACAAATTGAACAGGAACAGCTTCAAAAGGGTTAAACTATAACGCAGTTTTGTCCAGTCTGAATACTGCAGTGATATATCTATTACTTATTGCAGTTAATATCAGATTTAATCACACCATATCATTAGTTATAATTTCACTGTAATCATTAACTACTAACTCTTTTTCTACCGTTGGGTGAGTATCAGTTTGATTTAATAAATGATGCAAAATTTACAGAAGAATGTAACGCAATAAATATTAAAAAAAAATATTCCCTACAACATATAGGCGCAGATGGCTGTGTGGTTAAGGAGTTCGCTTCGCAACCGCATGGTCTCGGGTTCAGTCCCACTGCG
>JAOPJM010123350.1:0-13693 GCA_027124095.1 Muusoctopus leioderma
ATCGTTACTCCAGAGACCCTTCTAAGAAATCCCATTTCGGCCGCTTGTATTCGCGATCGCACTCGTGCGGTCACTACCCAAAGTTCATGACCATAGGTGAGGACAGGCACGACCATAGGTGTATATATATATACACTAGAGTGTTAACCGTCATAATGACGAGTACTGTTGGAGATATACTATTACCGCTGTTGTAATATCAGATAATGTTACATACGTACAATACTTATGATGTTACCTGTTTTTTTAAAATTTCATAGTTCTTACACAAAATAACGAAATGAATTCCAATATTCAACATAAAAAAAATATTTATAATACATTTAAATAAAACAATTTTTAATTTTAACATTTGGTATAAATATATGTTATCAATAAAATTAATACTGTTTACATATCAATTACAATAATATTGTGATTCTCTGATAATGAGGGGTGGACCATTTTACAAAAATCGCAAAATTTACATTTGAGCTATATTTTCACTATAGAGGTTTAGTATTCGAATCATTTATATGCCATGAAACCCTCAATTTCTATATAGGTTCAAAACCATACCTATTTTCACCACCGATTTACCTACAATTATTTACTTACTTGTCACTACTTCTTCATATGACTACATCTTATTAAATCTGTGTAGACAATTGTAGATTCAAACTTATAGATTGCGGACAATTTGTGAAATTGTCAGTTTCTATCTTATAACTTTACAACAATAAATAAAAACTATAATATTTATAACTTTATAATCATTGTAATGATTAATATATTCTGGAAATTGTTACATTTCTTTTACGTCAGAAATGTATTGTATTAATATTTTAGTTAACTATTCGAAAGTGAATATTTGCATAATAAACATTTTGTATGTATAGAGTTTACCTCAGAAGTTAATTTTCAATATTTTAGGATACTTTAAAAAGTTATTATTTGCATCATAAAAATGTACGCATATATTTTACCTAGGCAGTTCATTTTTGATTATATTTGTTGTGAAAATTCGATCTTCTTGTAAGAGATATCCCTGTTCGATGTGAGGTGAAATATGTCATTACAAGTGCTCTTGATTGTTGGTCCAACGTAGAACTATATATAACTGTTCATGACCAAACATAATCTCTGAGAGATACTCTCACACTCTGTTAATAGACTGACCCAGAGATTTATTTATTGCAATTACAACGGCTGGTATTAAGGATAATTTATCCTTAACGAGGATAAGGTTTAGCTGAAAAGGTAGATTTCTTTTACTAGGTGCCAATCAATGTGTGGAATGAAAGTTATTTTACCTTTATTGCTGCCAGTTAATATTTCTTCGTGAAGAAAGGGAGTGTGAGTTTATTTAATGGGTGCCTATGTTCCATTTAGTTAGCCTTTTCGTGGATTGAGCTTGCGTCCTAACATCATAATACAACCTACTTCCACTTTCAAAATACGTGGTGGCACATGAAAATTTACAGTCGTAAGATCATCATCATCACTAATAGGATCATTACTTGTGTATTCTTTTGTAACACCGGGTATGAGATGCAGAATGCCATTTTTATGTTTGAATGCATCCTTATGTTTTGTTGTGTGTATAATCCGTGTGGATAACTCAGCAATGTGTGCGTCATTGCTGATGTTGACAGATTTTCCATAAATATTGGTTACAATATCTTTATTGGCCATCATTCCTAATGGTATGGGAATTATGTCTTAATGAAAACCAGAATAGTTAAAGTTGCATTACCAATGCTCAAGTTGCAACTGTTAAATTCTTCTTCTCCAGCAGTTCTCATGTTTACTCTGTGTCAAATATCCTCCACATATTTCCATAATAGAGACTTCTTGAATCAGACATTGGTGCGTCGTGGGATTACACTTGTTGTTTGGCAGTAGTCACCTCCAAGTAACAACACCTCTCCCCCAAAGGATGACCATTGTGCTTAACCTCCTTTAGTCAATTATAGCCAATGCATTATTTGATAAAGTAGAGGCTTCATCAACGATTATAAGAGATGCATCATGAATATTCTGTGATTCATAAGATGGTATTATCATTACTAAAGATGATGTTTCTACTACTGGAACTGTAAGTTTAAAGCCACACTCTACAGTTCATCGTCCTTTGAGTAAATCAGCAGCTATTCCAGTTCTCGCAAATAGAAGAACCCTCTGCCCCTCCCACGTGAAGTTCATCAGTGTGTTTTAAATGTAGGTTGTTTCCTATTCACTAGGTCCGTCTAAATAGTAATGTATCGTTGTGTTTAGTCATTATCAATGGCATGAAATAATCTTACGAAAAACAGTTTTATGACTATATATTCTCTCTTCAGCTTCTGATTTGTATTTCAATATATTTATCTGATGAACATAATTACCTACAGGACCTGGACTGGTAGGCGTAATATTGGACAGCTAAGACCATGAAATTGTAATATCAAATATATCTTCTGTGTGGACTTTTCTTAACAGGAAACTCTCTAGAGAAGGTTTTTGAAACTCTTCAATGAATGCATTTTCACACAGTTGATACAATTCTAGTACAGGATTTGTTTGCTTGTTAAATGTACATATTAATGTATATGTTTACCTAAACCAAGATGACATATCAACACCTGAATCATTTTCTAGACATCTCGGCCGGTTATTGTCATTAGCAAGCGGATTGTGTACATCTGCTGTTTCTTGTAATGTTTCCAATACTTCACTACTTCTAGTTCACAAATCTCCAAAACTTTTGGCACGTAGAATATGCTGTAGTAATAGATGAAAAGGAAACCTTTTAGTATCCCTTAGGTTGATGGAATAAATTATCGGTATTAGTTTGCTTGGACATGTTTCTACATTTCCATTGACATGTTCGTTTGTTGAAAAAAGAAGTTCTCGCACCTGTTTGTCATCTTCATTTAATTTAAATCATGCTGTGAGCTGAATTTGTCTTGTTTGAGCTCTGGCTAGGGCTTCTTGTTCATTACTCTCATTAACGTACACTAACCGCTCTTGATCACGATACACAGCTACGCTTATCACTAAATATGTTGTTTACTACTAGTCTCCACATTGCTTCTGGAGCACTCACATGCCTGGCGTCTATATATCAAACCGGTTCGTCATCAAACACATTATGTTAGAGTTAAATCCAGGAAATGTTCACATTGCCACTGTCGTAACTCTAATACGCATACTGAAACAATTAATTACAGATTGAATGGAGGAACGGATCTCCACATGGATACGGCAGTTGTATTTAAAAGGTAATTATTATATGTAATGACATTTCTATTATCCACCCTTCTTTATAACTTGAACTGTTGTTCCTTGTTGCCTTCTCCATATCGGGTACCCATCTACATTAGCGTCTAATGTGTTCTTATATTCGTTTGGATGTATTTGTGTGCATTTGCCATTGTCCAAACATGGTGCATTTGAAATGTCACCTCTACGTAGTCCATGTGCCATAGAACTTAACACTATCTTATGAAGTGCAGGCCTTGTTTCAGGATCAGGAATATCAGCACCAATTAATATATCAATGTCACTGAGGTCAACCGTAGCATCTTGTTCTAACATGATTAAAATATCAATAACGATGAGACCCTGGTTTGTCATGTATTTGATTTTCAAGGATATCATTCAT
The DNA here is from genome assembly GCA_027124095.1 of Muusoctopus leioderma. NCBI lineage: Eukaryota > Metazoa > Mollusca > Cephalopoda > Octopoda > Octopodidae > Muusoctopus > Muusoctopus leioderma. Next base: position 3,626 of record JAOPJM010123350.1, read on the forward strand.
CACGTTGTTCTGTTTCATGTCAAATACCCTGGCTACCACAAGTGCTCTATCAGATGCCTGTTGTCCCAGAATAAGATTATTCTGTATTTCTGGCCATTTTGGATTAGAAGACATAATAATGAATACATCAGGTTTTCCATATTTCCCACTATAGCCATGGCATCATGGTATATATATCTCTCTCTCTCTCCCTCTCTCTCTCTCATGTTACATAGAGAACCTTGTAAAACTGAAGGCAGTATTACTGTCTGTCCTACTTGTACAGCAGCATTGTTGGATAGATTAGCTAGATGGTCAGATAATCTTTTATACTACTCACATTTTGATTTCATTGCTGTGAACATATATAGTTCAGGTTATCTGCCTCAACTTGGAGGTAAGAATCCGCGGCCCACTGCTGGAAAAATCTTCCACCTTACAAAATTAGATTGAAATATTGCCTGAATCCCGTCTGTGTTATCTTCTGTTGTAACATTGTAATTTTGTTAGGTGTACAGTGTTCATTTCTTTCTATATTTATCTGCATATTTGGCTGCTATCCAGGTTTTTCAAATAGATTGAAATAAGGTATGTATCATTGGGTATATGTTTGGACTAAGTATATTTAATCACAAGACTATTATGACTTCGGCGAAAACCAGGAATGGTGGTGGTTCTCCATCTTTATTCGTAAACATCTTGGCTACTTATTTGACTGTTACTAAGTTGTATCACCTTCTGTCTCTATTGAATATTTCACATTTCGATAGGTAAATACGCATTTACTTTAATAGCTTTCCCTGCTTCCTCACCACCGACTTCTCTTAATGTGTTATACGGTCTTGCGAATACAGTATTTTCTCTTATGAAATTATTAAATCTTTAAATAATTCTATTCAAACAGACACGATTTCATCTGTTATTTATTCTAGTGTCGTTTGCTTCTCTGAAGTCTGTTACATAGGGGGGTGCAAAATATCGATGACAACCATCACTTGGGTTTATGTTCATGATAGACGCACGCTGATAGATTTGAGCATGCACTCTGAAACAATAAAGACCATGTCCAGTTGGATCAACAATCTCTACACCCAATTATGAAAATGAAAGATATGAATTATATGATCTAATGTTGTCTTTGACGTTCCGATGGTGTATATGTTCTAGGCTGCTCATCGACTACCCGGAATTATTCAAGGAAATCTAGCTGATGCTGTAACAAGACTTTACCCTTGTGAAAACAGTCGTTAAATTTCCCATAAGTGTCACGTTCTGGTAAAGTGAACAACAAAACTGGCAAACAATTTCCAATTCTCCACAACCTGGTTACTGATGTGCAAGTTCTTGAAGTGTAACATTATTTACTTTATCTTGTCTTCTAATTTATCTGCGGAAAGCCACACTTTGTCTCCGAACCTCTCTTCCATTATATTTCTCGTCTTCCGTCATTTGGGAACGTTCGAATGCAGATTAATGTAAGTGTAGGGCATAACCATAGCAGATGAACGGACAGAATTATATAATATTAAATATATAATTATATCTGAGACAAAGGTAGATGACAAATAATTGAATAATATTCAGCGTGATATTGTTGGCACAGTAAAGCAACTGAATCAGTTTCCGTCTCTCTTCAGTTTGCAATCCTCTCTCCTATCCTGCTCTTCAATTCGTTTTCGTCTAGTGATAATAATATTTTTCTCCTTTCTGAAATCGTTTATCGGTCTATTCTTCTCTTTTCTGCTATTTCTTCTGATGATAAAAGCCTTGTTCTTTGTACATATATCTCTCTTTCTATCCTTCCCCTTTATTCTATATCTTCTTGCAATTAATTTCCTCTTCTTCAAGCAATTCGTTCAGTTTCCATTTGTCTCCTTTCCAACACCTCTCCTTGTGATGTACTAAGTCTTTTCACGCGTGTTTTAAACACCATTTTGTTCTCTCGGTCTAGCGTTTGTATTTGTTTTCATGCAACAAAGACTGTTTCCTGCTTTGGGTATCTGCAGGTTTTGCAGCCGCGACCTCACTCGAAATTTACTGTTCGCTTTGCCTTCTTTTTCTTTCCCGTGATAGTCTTCGTTCTTTTTCTTGTTAAGTGTCCATTGTATTCTTCCATGAACCAATTTACTGACGTTCGATTCACACAGTATATGGTCGAAGTGTTATAAACATAATACGCTTTCTTAGACGATGCTATTTTTAATTATACAGTAATTCGTTGTCTACTGAAAAGGAAAACACATTTAAAAGATATAAAAAAGTGTACCCGTCCTAGTCTTCTTTAAATATTGACATTTCATTAAACAGTTATTTGAAACACTTTACACATACAATACGGCAACCATATGTGTAGGTTGGTTTTTCGAGCACATGATACTTATAACCCTTGCCGTCTCACAATGTCGTTTGCCACTCCAACTCACTCCGACTATCTGTCGTCACTCACAGACTCTGTCGTTTGACAGCCTAAGCTATTAAGATTTATTTCATTTAATGATGCAGTAATTTGATGTGGTAGGGAGAGGGGGATAAACACATTTAAATCGAACATTTATAAAACGCTTAATTACTAAGTTAATAAATAATGTTGCTAGACATGACGTTAGGTATACAATTATTATAAGAATTTATTTCAACGGAGATATCTTTGTAATTGTATTCAAGACTTTTATTAGAATTTATATTTCCACATCAAACTGTTTCAAAACACACGCCTCTTCTTCCTTCAACCAATCGTTTTATTTCTCTCTCTCTCCCTCCTTCTCTCTCATTCTCGGGCCCACTTCCTCTCTATCCCTCTCTCTCAGCGTTCTCTCTCTCCACGTCTCTCTCCCTGTTTCCAAACATCAAACACATCTGTACCCACCTTGTACTTTCACTTAATGTATCCACGAATTACCAATTGATCCTGAAATTATTTCTTCCAAATTAGATCTACATATTTTCCCACACACCCTATACCTTGTTCCCTTTATCATTGGTATCCTTAAGACTCTTCTATTCTGAATAATATCTAAATACCCAGTATGAACATGTCCTACCTTCTGTTAACAACAACTAGAATTTTCACAACCACAAGAACTACGACATATGTCCCTGAGATTCTCCATTCTTATATCAGACACACATTTATCATAATTAAATATATTACCATCCATAGTTTATCAATACTTAAACCACAACCTCTTATCATGAACTATACACGCTAAAAGATTGCAAAACACTGGTCAGATAGACACAACACATGATGAAGTATAATAATGGATTTATGTTATGATTAGAAAACAATATATGTTTTATTGCATATCACATAAAACCGCTATAAAGAAAGACATGCAGAGGAAGCAATGTAAACCAATAAGGTAGATATGGACGAGTGCATGTTCCGTTACCAATACTAGGGATGTGATTCTGTTCAGGAATACTCACTGAGAGGGTGTGTGTGTTAACACTGTCCAACTATTCCTGGTTGTTATTGTGAAATAGAGCTGAGCATTCGTTATCTCTTAGTATCGTAGCTCGTAGTGATCCCATAACGTCTCTGTCTAGTCTGTTTTGTATTGCCATTCGTCGATCCTGTTGATATGACCGTGCATAGATATATATTGGAGTAATCGTTGTACCTGATTTAGGGAGCCAAAGAAAGGTGAACGTAATTGATAGAAGACCCGACTATGTATTTGTACGTGTATAGACACCTAATATATTTGGATGTTGCTCTTTAGTACATTTTATCACGTAGATGTCTGTTTGAAACAGAAATTTTACAATAGAAATATTTCACTAACCATGTCATGTGGATTTTCGCGCACGTGCATGCATGGGCTGAATTATAACCCCAAAATAGGTAATACATTTAGCACGATACCAGTCCTCCTGATTGAGAAAACATGATTACCGCTAATACGTTTACCTCGAATTCTGGCCTGATTCAGATAAAAAGGTATGAGCAAAACTGTTCAACTGGGACCATCCTCCCCTTTTAAGAAATTTAACCACAGGTGAACCCTCACTGAAACCGATATGACCACTGACCAACGCATGTTTTCTTTCAAATTCCAATTCGAAATGAAACATAAAACAATAAAACACATGACCACGAACTATCCCGTTCATTGTTTTATTTTTTAAATTAAATTTTTTACTCAAATAGAGAACAATATGAATCAAAATTAAGACACTGGCGAAAAAGAAGTATTATTATTCTTCATTATCAGGTATCGTCCGCTCTGAGCAGCTTTCAATACCATGGATCGCCTTATTGTTCTTTCCTATGCTGTCCTTATACATTCATTGTCTGTTAATTGTTGATATCCATCCATATAATTCTTGGATTCCCCATCCTAGTTTCCCATTCATTTTGCCTTCTGGGATTCTTCGAATATTACGGCATGGAAATAGATTTTCTTTTATAAATTGCATGCATTTTTCATGTTGTTATTATACGTATTAAATTGTATTATCATAAGTTGCATAAAATTATTATTAAATTTGATTATTATTGCTCTCAGTAACGGATTTTAAATTTCAATTTGAAAGCAACCGGAGTGCTCAATGATCATACGTTTTCTTAACAAGACCTGACCTATGGCTAAATTACTTTAAAATGACGGAATGGTAACGGTGTAAACGCTTTTGATCATCCTGTCTTCTAGATCATGGTCGATCTTGAGTGAAATGTATGTGTTTAGCACATGCGCAAAACGTGAAATGAATCGAGCCATCGCATTTTGATGTTCTTGTTTGGAGCCGTCATCTCCGGGTTTTCTATGGAATGTTGTCATTGTTTCTCACTATATTGATATATATGTGTTGTACAATATACACAAGTATATGCAGAGAGGAATGTAAGATGACGTTTGATACGGAGGAAACAACTGCACGTGTGGAACTGGTTATAATGTCAGATGAAATTAGTAAATTCCAAACCATTTCCCCGTTGTGCTTTTCTTTAATAACGAACCATTTACCATTAGACTGGGTATAATATTGTGATTGGTTATTTAATAACCAGAATCGTATTGCAAAACACATGTATGACGATACTTAAAACACATGTATGACGATACACAAAACAAATCCCAGTATCCGTGTAGCGGATATGTAAATATCACATGTATAACATATTAAATTGTCTATACAAACGTCATACAATATACGTAAATGATTAAATAGACATAATTATTATAAATGTGAATCACTCCTGAATCTCCCATGGTGCTCAAAACAATTTTGATTTGGTGCTGTTCGAAGACCGGAGTGAAATGGTGTTAGAATGGTCTTTTTAGCTATAAATCATATTTGTCATGTTTAGTTGGATCTCGTTGCTTAATACACACATCAAAATTTATCGAACTTATCTCGTGACAATTCCAATGACATGTATTTCCTTGTTTACACACAACTATATTAATGTTGTTTATCTCATTTACATTTTATTTAAGCAAACATCTGCGTTGTTCCAGTGGAATGTTTACGATTTTATATATTTTCTGAATGACATAGCAAAACAGTCTGTTCTTTCTACGGAGAAAATCTGATTAAAAAACAAAGTTCATGACAGTGGAACAAACATGAACACAGATGTATACAAATGGATTAACGTAAACACAATATATGTATTTGAACTATACATCCCATCACGCATAAGTAAGGCAGTGGAGTATGTGGTTTGTATTTAATGTATGTGATTAAGATGTTTACGATATATAGGTTTGAATTTACATGTTACCTTAAAGTCATTAACTGCTCGGTTTAATCTGAACGTTTTAAGACAGTTTGTTGGTAGTTGTTACGAGTAGAGATGGAATTGGCAAGAATTCCCTCATTTATAACAGAAATCGGAATGGAAATGGAAAATGTAAAGCGGTATTCAAAGATTGTGAAATGAGTTATTGATTTCCAATGCAATTAATTGAGATTTCTATCTACTACAATCACAATAAGATATATTTACCAGCCTACAATTCAGTCGTTTCCCAAGTATGTTTATTTCATTTTAACATTAATATGATTTCATAATTTCAATCAAATGACTTTCGAAATTTATCTACATTTATCCCCCCCCCCCCTTCTACTGAAACATGGAATATTTCGTGACTTTCATAAACTTATAGAAAACTTACCTTTCGCATTTCAATGTCTACCTGTGATTTATTGTGATGGAAAACTAAAATTATATTGGAAGATTATTTAAAGTGAGATTTGATGTTTATATTTAATATATCTCAACATGAAAATCAGTAGATAAACGATTTAAATTTCTTTATAACTTTCCTGACAAAATGCTTTTGGAATTGATTTGAACAATTACTTAGAGAAATTCAAATGATTATAATTTTGTGATATTTATAATAAATTAGCCTGAGAATAATTCAATATTAAAAAAAAAAAAACGTGTACTACAGAATATGTCTATAAATATTTAAGCAAGATATTATGTACAGAGAGACTGCAGAAACTCTGTCCGTGGAGATATTGCTTATAAATACATTATTACTTCGGACGTACATAAATTGGAAAGACCAATGTGCATATATAACGTATACCTAGAAACTGATGAAATCCCAACAGATTATTGAATCTAATCTGACTTATCCCTCGTTTCTTGTTCGTGAAGATATTGTATATAGCGAGAAGGTATTTAAATTTGTTTATACATGCAAACGTTTGGCTAAACATCTATGGATATATTCTATAGTACATTATAAGGATTCAAACATAAAACTGTTAATGCACCAGTCATTTAGTAATCACACTAGTCTGCAAGATTGCATTGTATATGCAAATTGACATATCCACTTTACGTAAGTGTTTCGATATAGTGGGTTTATAAGCAGTATCTGCACGTACAGTTAAGGGAGTTACTCAGGTACTGATTACATCCCAAAACATTATTGAAACTAGTCCAGGTGATAGCTCAACATCTTCAACATTGGAGGAGACATGAAGGTGAAAATTGGATGTATAGGAAACATAAACATACATTTCACAATTCAACGAATAGAAACAGTCAACATTTTCAGGAATTGTTTCAGAAAATGGACTATCATATTCAAATATAGGCGCAGATGGCTGTGTGGGTAAGGAATTCGCTTCGCAACCACATGGTTTCTGGTTCAGTCCCACTGCGCGGCACCTTGGGTAAGTGCCTGCTACTATAGCCTCGGGCCGACCAATGCCTTGTGAGAGAATTTGGTAGATGGAAACTGTAGAAGCCCATCCTATATATATATATATATATATATATATATATATGTATGTGTATCTGTGTCTGTCTGTGTGTTTGTTTATGTCCCGTAACATAGCGGTTCGGCTTAGAGATCGATAAGATAAGAACCAGGCTCAAAAATACTGGGGTCGATCTAATCGACTTTAAGGTGGTGCCCCAGCATGGCCGCAGTCCCATGACTGAAACAAGTAAAAGAGTATTCAATTTACATTCTATGCTGTGTAGTAAGTTATACTGCTAATGTTTGTGTATTCTTCTCCTATTTAGTTTCCTTATATTAATTTGTGTAATTTTAGTATTTATATCAGCTTATAATATATTTATAGTTATATGTGATTTGTTTGTCATTTATGTTTATAGTACTTAAAAGTTTATATTTCATATGGTTGCTTCAAATTAGTATTTCATTTTCTTTATTTAATAGTGTTTTTTTTCGAAAATGCAATTTCTAGGGCTTATTACATATATTACCAACAATCCTTATGTTCACCCTCAGGCTCACATTCGTAGACATATACATATATTCTTACACGTATAAATAACCTACTTTGCCTTATATTTTGACTTATAGCCATATCTTTTCACACACACACATATGCAAATACATACAAACACACACAGATACACAAACTTAATGAACTTCATATGTATACAAAATAGTTTTTCCGGAAATGTAATTCGTATGGCTTTATACGTATATAACCTATATTCAGTATGTTTACCCTCACTCACACATTCATAGATATATACATAAATACATACACATATATATACACACACACTTTGGCTTATAATTTGCAATCGAGAAAATATTTAACAAGATGCATGTTATTAGAAGGAGGCCTTGAAAAGACGTGGATATAAATAAAGAAATTCTCTTATCCCATATAGTAGGACCAATATAAACCATGATGATAAACATTTGAATAATACTAACATTAAGAATAACTATAATAGAGGGAATAGAGGCATAAATAGAGATAGTAATAACAACATTGGGTACAACAATAAACCCATAATAAATAACATAAAAAATAAGTTAATTAAGAAGAGTAATGAAGATAATCTAGCTAATATCATTAATCAAGGAAGAAAAAAATAGGACTGAAGCTGGTAATGCCAGTGATGGTGGTGTGATTTATAATGGTAGTAATAATAGCACCAGCAATAATATGAAAATTAATAATGGTACCACTAATATTATTATTAATAGTAATAAACACAATGGTAGAAAGAATAGGAATAGAAAAGTAACTTGGTATAATCCACATTATAATTCAGAAGTTAAAATTAGGATACCGAAACTATTTTTCTTAATATCAAGAAAAAACTTCACCCAACAGTATAAATACTACCAAATATTTAACACTTATATGGTCAAACTTTCATATTCCACAACACCAAACCTAGCTGCGAATATAGCAGCATCTAACAACTACAAACTAAATAGAGATAGAAAACAAAAAAATATACACTACTATGGTAACACTAGCAATAGTACCAACATAAACAACATTAAACCTAGCATTAATAACAATCAACCATTAGTAAAATATAGCAATAAATCATATAATATACACCAAAATAAGAGCAGCAATAATGACAGATATAATCATATTAGAAATGGTGATTCTAGTAACTATAGCAATATAACTGATGGGAATAAGCGCAATACAATTAGAGTAAATAATAATTTGAAATTCGATAGTATCACTATCCACAATAACTGTAATTGTAAAAATAAAAATGATTGCCCACTTAACAATAATTGTCTAGTGAAGAATATAATCTATAAATGTAAGATAATATCATATAATTGCATAAGGGAATATATTGGGTTAACTGCAAATGTTTTTAAGAAAAGACTTTATACACACCCACATTTCTTCAAAAAACCGAATTTAAAACATACAATCTCATTGGCGGAATACATGTGACAACTCAAAAGTAAGACAATTATATTTTAGTTTAGAATGGAGTATAGTTAAAGTTGCTAACCCTTATGAGGGTGAGCGTAAGGAATGTAAGTTATGTATTTATGTAGCCCTAGAAATTACATTTTTGAGAAAACCACTATTAAATAAAAGGAATAAACTACTAATTAGCTGTAACCATAAGATATTTAAAACATTTAATTACTATAAACATAAATGACAAATAACTCACCCATAACTATAAATAAATTATAAGCTGATATAAATACTAAAATTACACAAATTAGTATAAGGAAACTAAGGAGAAATATTTTATATAAATGCTAGCAATATAGCTTACTACTCAACATAGAATGAAAATTGAATGTATCAATAGTAATGAAACAATCCTGTAATTTAAACTTATTATATCCATTGATGTTCTAGAATATGAGTATCAAATATTTCATCTTTAAAACCTTGTGGAAGGAATCTAACATAGAGTTGAGTAAATAAATGAACAAATAAATAGGTACTGTATGGCACTAATAGTACTAATGCTTATATTGATATAACATATAATTAAGGTAAATGTAAGTACTTAATTTTAAATATAGTTTGAATTATATTACAATATTTCACCTTTAATAGTGAAGTATGGAAAATATATGTATGTATGTATGTATATATATATATATATATGTATGTATAAATATATATATATGTATATGAGTGTATGTATCTGTGTGTATATGTATATGTATGAATGTGTATATGTATGCATGTATATATATATATGTATATATATAAGTATAGGTATGTATGTGTATGTATATGTATGTATATATATATATATATATATATATGTATCATCATCGCTTTTTACGTCCGTTTTTCCATGCTAGCATGGATTGGACGGAGAGAGTTATTGAGGCAGAATTTTTA
>JAOPJM010123634.1:0-13692 GCA_027124095.1 Muusoctopus leioderma
TGTATATATGTATGTATATATGTATGTATATATGTATGTATATATGTATGTATATATGTATGTATGTATATATATATGTATATATGTATGTATATATGTGTATATATATATATGTATATATATGTATATATATATGTATGTATATATGTATATGTGTATATATATGTGTGTATAATATGTGTGTATATATATGTGTATATGTGTGTGTGTATATATATGTGTATATGTGTGTGTGTATATATATGTGTATATGTGTGTGTGTATATATATATATATATGTGTGTGTATATATATATGTATATATATATACACACACGCACATATACAACAGGCTTCTTCAGTTTCTGTCTCCCAATTTCACTCACAAGGCATTGGTTGGCCCAAAGTTATAGTAGAAGACACTTGCCCAAAGTGCCACACAGTGGGACTGAACCTGAAATCACGTGGATGCGAAGCGAACTTCTTAGCTTCACAGCCAAAAGCTTGTTCTTTGAAGAATACTTGTTAAATTGTTGGGGTTAAAAAAAATTATACTTTTGTTAAATGTATATTATATTTATATTGAATCTATGCTGTTAGATGTCTTGAAGATCTGTCAGGGGATCTTAACTGGTTTCCATATTAAAGACAGTGCTCCAGCATGGGACTAGCAGTGATTACTAAAACAAACTAAACTAAAGAAAGTATATAGAAAAATGAAAAGTGAAGATGAACTTTAATAATTTCCTATAAATAGTAATTAAAAATTAAGCAGTTAAAAAAAGTAATTGTTATTAACCATTTTAAAATTATTATTATTGCTGTGCGAAATTTTAAAATTTCAATATATCCTATGTCAGAAATAAGTTTTAAATGTTAATAGTTGTCAAATATATATATTTTTTTTCTATTTTTTTACAAGTTTAGTCATCTTATTTTTATATCTATCTATTAATTAGTTAAATCATTTATACCATTTGATCAATACTTTGTGCATATATTTTTACCATACCACTCAGTAATGTTGGTACCTATATACCATATTTGCAAGCATACTCTTTTACTGGTTTTTAGCCATTTGGCTTCGGCACTGCCATATAGGACATAATAATTTGTTCCCTCGAAAACGTATCTCCAAAATACTTTATATCTTCCTTATATGCTGTCCTTCATTAACTCTTAACATCCTGTTATATATTTTCTAAGTCCTGCAATGATTGAGTAGAAAATACCTTAAAATGGGTTTTTTGCAGCTTATATACTATGAAATTTACAGATAAGAAACACAGGTGCTTGAAGTGTTCTTACACAAAAATAGTTCACTTTCACCATATATATATATATATAGTTCAATTATTCATATGAATTTGATGATGTGGTACTGTGTGGAATCGTGTCCTACAGGATGTTAAGAGTTAATCAGTTTATATGTGAAACCTAACTTTGTTGATCAGAAATAAATACTTTCAGTATTCCTTACACAATCGATTCCACTTAATTGCATAACTTTTCAAAAGGCCGAACCATTCAAATCTATATAAAATTGATCAGTTCATTGCATATGCAAATGACAAATTTCAATTAATTACATGAAACTGATTTTGCAATTAAAAAAAATTGATAAAATGTAGCTTAAATTTGAACATTTATTTGATATGAAATGAATAAAATGATTCTGAAAGCTTCTGTTTTCAGAGTTAAACTGAGTCGTCAGAACTTCATATTTACAAACAACTGATATCAAAAGAGTTAAATGTATTCAAGATATTCTTACCTTTTCAATGAATTAAAGATTATCAAAGTTCAGATTCAAGTGTAATTTAATCTTATTTTAACTAATAAATTTCTTCAATAAATAAATCTTCATTGTAGATAAATTTGCCATTCAAGCAGTGAATGGATGCTATTTGTTGTTTTCATTATCGACTACATTAGCCTGTGACTGACCCAACTAAATTGTTCTTAACACACATGACCTAGTTATTGAGTAATTCAAAGTGTATGAAAATCATTATCATCTTTTTTCTTCTATTATAATTCCATTCACATCTAAGATGCCTTGTAAGAATAATAAGTAGACTGCAATATTTCACTGGTAGTTTATCGGGACTGGCAGGATAGAAGACAAAGGTGACCTCGGCAGGATTTCAACTCGGAACATAAAGGGCCGTAAGTAAATACTGCAGGCATTTTGCCCAACGCTCTAACGGTTCTGCCAATCTGGCTAAGCTTGGGCAATTGAAGAACATCAAAGAGAATTGAAAAACCTCATAGGGGATAAGTCAAACGATTATCATGCTGATTCATATCAATAAAAAAATAGATTGGACTGGGTGGAACATACGTAAATTATGTGTACACAAAACATACTATAAGTAAAAAAAACTTATTCTTGTTTTATTATATAATCCATACATGCATAACATAGCCACAATACCCTTACTACTGACAAAATATTGTAATCTCATAATTTATTGCCTATCCAAATTTGGTTAATTGCATATTCCAGTAAATTGTATAAGAATTTCCTAAGCAGAGATGGCTGTATTCCTTTTACTTCATCAATCATAAACGTTAGCCTTATTTTCACCCAGCTCCTTTCAACTATTCAATGTGCTAATATTTCCTATATATATAATGAACCATACTCACAATATTCAATCACCTTCTCAATGTAGCCTGCATTTTAAATGCACATTGCACATCCATCTTGATCACATTCACTCTATGTATTTTGCCTTCATGGCCTATATTTTGCTGCTAAACAGTATTAAATACCTGACAGAATTCAATTTTTGTAAACATTTTTATTGCCAATAAATTCATTATCTCAATACCACACTATCATGAATTAGACAACTTTCAATAAACTCACTCTTGTCTGTCCTACAAACAATGTCAGTTAAATTATTGTATCTACTACACTAGTAATGTTTTATCACAATCTACCCGATATCATTTGTCGAATAACTGTACATCTACAGTTATGGTTCTATTGGCTAATTGGCAACTAACCAACAATTATTGAATCAATCCCCAGTCTTGAGCAAGAAGGCGATACATTAAAATATATATATAATTTATAATTAAATATTCTACCAGTGTTTCAATTATTGTTAATATATATACTAAGAAAAATACACTGAACATTCTGATTTTAAAATCCTACAGTGGCTATGAGATAATTTCCTAATTTAATAAGCATACACAGAAGAATAATCTAAAAATTCATGATTATTTCAAAAGTAAATTATGTTAAATTGGAACATTATGAACTAAAGTTTAAATAAATGAACAAAGTTTACAAGTTTTACATAAAACAAAATAGACAATTGTTTAAATATTTACTATTATCAAATCTTGTTTTTAATGATGCTACTATTTGAATTAGAACATTTTACACTTAATTATAAAAAATTAAACCAGAAATTAAAATTAAAATAAAAAATAAAAATGACTGACATTTGTTTTCTTCTGAAGAAGATCAGCTAAGAAACTAGAAAAATCTTTGATGTGCCAGTGTTTAGTATTTCTTAACACCCCATTCTTTTTTTTTTTTACTGCTTAGTCTGGGGGGGGGGAGGCAGTGCCCATCACCCTTTTTTCAGGGCCTCCAAGACTGGTGGTGGGAAGGAGAGAGGGAGGAAGATATCCTCAGACCGGAGACCTGGCCCAAATGCTTGTGCAATAGAATAGACTCCGCTAAAGGCACCCAAGGGCCAAGTGGTGGGGTTAAACTGGGCAACGGATGAAGTCTACCCCCCAAGTAGGCTACAGTGGGATTTGAACTCAGAATACGAAGAGCCAGACTATATATATAAATGAGGCATCTTGCTCGATGCTCTAACTATTCCACCAGTTCACCACCCTAGACTAGTACTTTATTTATTTACCCTGAAAGGGTGAAAGACAAAATTGACCTCGGCAAAATTGAGCCGGCAGGATTTGAACTCAGAGTGTAGTGAGCTGGAATGAATACTGCAAGGCATTCAGTTTGTCCAACGTACAAACAACTCAGCCAATTCGCCGAAAAATATAAGATCTACAGGAAGTCAAGTTCGAGGCACAAAGCTTTTAACCAAAGATGTTTTTTTTTAGTTATGTCATTTATACCTTTTCCAAAAGTGAAATTAACTAGTACTTAAACCAAAAATACATCTGTATTGAATACATTTTTCTGTTGTCATTTAAGTTATACTAACATCCATTGTTAGACACTAAATACATTCATTCGGGAGAACAAACTTTTATGACATCCTTTAAGTTCTCTGGTTCTCATTCTTAACCAGACTATGTTAAACAATTTAGGAATCCAAGTTATTGCTATTGTGTAATAATATTGATTTCTTTCTTGTGCACAAAGAATGAATGAATGAATAACATTTATGCAATTCTCAAGAGTAGTTATTGGCAGCATAAATGAAGTGAATTGGTTTCAACTAGGAACTAAAACCAAGTTATAGATTCAGCTTAAAACCTTATACTTTACAGCCTACATACAACCTATATTGTGTAATTGAACCTATATTGTGTAATTGAAATTAGATCACGTAGAGAAGTCAAAGTAAACTTATAATCTATCTATAGTTTCAATTTATAATCTATGCAGACTCTTTTACTGGTTTCAGTCATTGGACTGCAGCCATACTGAGAGGCACCACATTCAAGGGTTTATATTTTACATTTTTAATACAATAATGAAGATTTTTCAAAATACATCATACATAGGCTAATTTAGACCAGTTATTAACAATGGCTGAAAATAGCAAATTGCCACAAATAGTAGAATACCAGACAAAATTGCCTTAAAATAGTTAGTTGCATCCTTCTACAACCTCAGTTCAAATCCTACCAGAGTTAAGTGTCTGCATGTCTTCAGGCTCAATAAAATAATATATAAAGTTTGATTTAATTATGTTATCCTTACCTTTAAAAACATTGGCTTTGTACCTTCAAATTATTGACAATAAGCCTACTTTTGGATCATTTCTGCATTTAAATAAATTTTTATTTTTTATACAAAATAAACTGTTTAAAATTCTAAATTTCTTTTTGTGGATATTTTATTAAAAATAAAACATTTGATGGCAGTGCCTCAGAATAGCCACAGCCAACTGGTGGGAATCAATAAAGAGTAACAAAAACATTTTAGCATTCATTTTTCTATACTAGCTTTATCTTTTCCTTCCCATTATCTGCCTACTCTAATTATCATTAATGCACAGTATTTTTTGTTTACTCTTCATGCATATCTTAAACCAATGCAGTCTCACCCACACACTTCAGCCAAGATGTTTGATGCCCAACCACATTTTCTTTAGTCACTTGCACTTAACATCTCCCATAAATTAACACTGAACATTCCTTTCCAATTGCTGCAGACCATCTACAGTCACTGCACATATTTTACTGCATGCATCATCACACATCCTCTACAGTCATTGACCATATTTCTGTGCATACATCAATCATACTTCTACAGTCTGCCCCATATTTCTGTGCATACATCATCACACATCCTCACAATCTGCCCATATTTTGCTGCATACATTACCACACTTGCTCTATGCTCACTGTACACATTTCACAGACATCAACACTTTTTGCACACCCTTTCTTGTAATATAGAGATAAATCTTTTGTTGCCAGCACTTTTAGACTAAAATAAGTATACTAACATTATATAACTCTAGCAATAATTACATAACCTAGGTATCAAACATTACTTCCACTCAGCTATTCAAGCAATTCAAGGCCGTCAGTCCAGCTAATTTTTGTTGTATACTTCAGTGAATCAGACATTGTTCTTTTGTGTACTTATTGCTTGCATTGTCTACACTGTATAAAGCTCCTGCCTTATTTCCTTCCCATACTACACACAAGGCTATCTACCTGTTGGTCTATGTCCCATTGCTATTAAATAATACTTTAGTTTTGGCCAGTCTAACGTTACTAAAATATTTACTGTTTTAATGAAAAAAGAAACCCCACTTTTGTTGAATGTTTACTCTGAAGTTGAAAGAGTCTAAACCAGCTGGATGACTCGATATTATCAAAGAGCGTGGTGCCTCTGAGAAAAGTATGATAATCTCCCATTCTCCTCCACTATAACTCTGGAATCTTCTGCATATTTCAGAAGAATTAACTTATGATAACTAAAATTTTCTTTTGGTAAGACGGCAGTATTAAAATAGTAAATTATCCAATCAAATTCTTGAATAGCCTAGTATCAAATTTAGTAATTTAAAATTGAGTATCTATCTATAAAGGTTCAAAAAATGTCAGGCCAGCCTAGGATGGTAATCATAAGTTAACTTTGAAATAATTAAACAAATGTAGATGATACGAATTAGGATTTACATAACATAAACACATAAAGGTATTTACTTAGACTACCTCCAGCTGCTTCAACAGCAACAGGCTGTAACAACATAAAACAGACCTTAGTTCATTTCTCACTGACAAAGTCCTAGTGACACTACTACTAGTACAATATGAGCCAATAAGAGAGCCTCCATGTTGTCACTAGACTTGCTAGAAATAGCAGCCAAATCTCCTTCAAATAACACCCTACTGTCTTAAAAAGGAATGACACATTGGATAACGCAGCCATAGATATACAAAAAGATGAGATAGTCACAGCTGTAATGCCTTTCATCTTAGGTCTCCAGGATCAGGGCTAACCTGGGGGTTAAGCAACTAGTACAATATGTTCCCCTAATCATCCATATTATAGTTTTCAACTAACAATAACAATGCATTTTTTTTTTTATTCAATAATTATTCAGGAGGAAGGGCAATACTCAGACTTTATAGGCCCTTCCAGACTAGTGATATTGATGAGGTTGATGTTAGCTTGAACTTCTGTAGGTGGAGGGCTATATAGGAAATATGGGTGGGGAGGGGATTCTAGAGAGCTGTAAAACTTGTAATGGTTGATTGGTCAATGCAGAGTGTGGTATACAAACAAGGTGAGACACAGCAAGGATGACAAGAAGTGAAGTGGGTAAACTGAGTGAGCCTGGTCAAAGTGACATGCAGTTTGTTAGATCAGAGGCCATTGTAGTAGTAGTAGTAGTGGTGGTGGTAGTAGAAGAGGCAGAGTAAAGAAACATGTATGAGCCAGTGTTGGTGAGTGAGTTTTGCCAATTAACCAATGAGCTTCTTCAGGATGAGGATGTAGTCTAAGATGTTTGTGTTTGTAGCACTGTCCTAGACACAGTGAGGCATGGCTTTATGTAATGATCATTTGTATAAAGGGTCTGCTACAAGACTTTTCTTTATATGTGTTGAAATTGTGCTTTAGTACTATTGGAGTAGATTAGGTTGCCATGTTCTTAGAGGGCATGTTTTTGAAGCTATCCGTTCATGAAAACAGTGCCTACCTGGCATGAAATGTCTAGGTTGCAAATGGACAACACCTGTTTAGAGAAGATTATGAAGGAGCTATGAAAGAATGGGTATGTGTCATCATAAATAACAGCAAGTATGTCAATCTTGGGGCACACAAGAATCGATATGCAAGTTGGAGAAAGCCCTATAAACACATGCTGCAATGGAGCAGTCTGACCGAAGATGAGATAGGAGAGACTGATAGAGTATATAGGCAGGCAACTTAACTGGAAGGGTCTCAATATCAGACACTATTGAAGACTTTGCTCATGTCAAGGACAACATTGCTTTCGCAGAAGTTCGCAGAGCAAGATACCACTGATATGTGATGCAAGAGAGCAAGTCTCTGGAAGATCTGGCTCTATGGAAACCATACTAGCAGTCACTGAAAAGGCGATAGGGTAGAGGTTGGCCTTCCCGGGAATGGGATGCACCAATATGATCGTCTTTTTCCATGCTTGCATGGGTTAGATGGGACTTCACCAACATAGCATCTTGCAATTTGTTGCAGTTCCTTATATCCTTAGTGAGGTTCAGCCTCTTGAGATCAGACTTCACAAGTTTTCCTCGGTCTTCCTCTTTCTGGAGGCTCCTATTTGGATCGCATGGCACCTTTTTACCCAACTGAGATCATTCATACGCACCAAATGTCCGTACAAGTACAGTCTTCTCTCTTGCACACTACAGCCGATTCCTCTAATAACCTATTTCTTTCTTAGCTCATTTGTGCTCCGTTGTTCACGTACACTAACATTACGCATCTAGCAGAGCATGCGCACTTCATTTTTGTTCCACAACCACGTCCATGTTTCACTACCACGTCCATGTTTCACTACCACGTCCATGTTCCACAACCATGTTTCACTACCACGTCCATGTTCCACAACCATGTTCCACAACCACGTCCATGTTCCACTACCACGTCCATGTTCCACAACCATGTTTCACTACCACGTCCAACAACCACGTCCAACAACCACGTCCAACTACCACGTCCATGTTTCACTACCATGTCCATGTTTCACTACCATGTCCATGTTTCACTCACCATGTCCATGTTTCACTCACCATGTTCATGTTTCACTCACCATGTTCATGTTTCACTCACCATGTTCATGTTTCACTCACCATGTCCATGTTTCACTCACCATGTCCATGTTTCACTCACCATGTCCATGTTTCACTCACCATGTCCATGCTTCACTCACCATGTCCATGCTTCACTCACCATGTCCATGCTTCACTCACCATGTCCATGTTTCACTCACCATGTTCATGTTTCACTACCATGTCCATGTTTCACTCACTATGTTCAGGTTTCACTACCATGTTCATGTTTCACTACCATGTTCATGTTTCACTAACCATGTGAATTTAGTAAAACAGGAGCTAGCTCTGGAGCACACTGTTTGAGCATAACTGAAGAGATGATACCAATAAGTCCAGTCACCTTGTTGGGTTTGAGTGATTACAGGGTTTGAGTGATTACAGTTTTTGCACTTGATAACTTTATGTGGTAGTGAGACAGGTGAAATGGAGACAAGATAGGAAGTAGTTTTGTTGTGTGTATGGAGTTGGAAATAAAATGAGCAGCAAATATGGTGGCTTTATCAGTAGGAGCATTGCTTACAGACCCATCTTGCTTGAGAAGAGGTGGATAAGAAGGTTCTACAAAGTTAATAGGGACCTCTTTGGCAAGAAATCAGAAGGCCCGGCTGCAATTTGGAAGATGAGAGATCTTTCAGACAGTGCAATACACGAAGGCATCTTTTGCACTTCTGATGGTTGTTTTACAAATGTAGTAGAGGTGGGTAAATACCAGCCGATGGGTGATACTGGGGGATTTCACCCAGATGTAAGCCGTATACTTTGCCTGCAAAGCTACTGCGCAACTGCGAGTGAGCTAATTGGGAGTTTGGGGGTTGTAGGCTTTTGCTGAGTGAAGAGATGTAGCAGGACATACCTTAGAAGATGGTATTGGTCAATCAGTAGATTATTTCAGACAGGTCAGAAGTAAAGTTTTCGAGATATACACACATACACATACAAAGCCTTTACCAAATTCATTCATTTACCATACATGAATGAACAAAGTAAAATTTGTCTTACATGAATCTATTATTGTATTCTTAAAACAGTCACCTTCAAAACTGTCTACCAGTCCATATAGTTTTGTTTTTTATGAAAAAATGTTTCAAATTTTAAAACTATTTCAATGAAATAAATTACATAGCAAAAAATTTTAAAATGATATAGAAAAAAAATTATTTAAAAATGAAATAGAAAAACCATTTCATTTTTGAGAATTGAGCCTGTGTGTGTGTATCTTGCTGTTGGCCCTCTGCTGTGTCTCTATGGTATTAAATAGTTATTTCTGATCTAGTCCATTTAGTACTAAATAGGTACAATGAAGAACTGCAGTTCACCACAGGCAATGTATAACTGAGAAATGTTCCATTGCTCCTTGGACAAAACCTGCAATCTCAACAGTTTAAATTTTCTTACACTACTATATCAATAAATAAAAAAAAAAAATTTTTTAAAACGTATAAATTCTAATGAAAGAATACGAAAGTTTTCATATATAGTTTCGCAATAAGCCCGAACAGATCAAGTTAATGTTTAGGCATCTGCCTGTATCATTTTTCAATCAATGAATTTAAAGGAGGCAACAAAATGATTTTTTTTTCCTGAAATTATACTAATAAATTTAAACTGTAAATTGGAGAACAAAATAGTAACTGAAATATTTGCATAACAAAAATTATATCAGTTAAAAAATAAATGTTCCTTTTGATGCCCTCCTCACACCTTTTGTATATACTTTGTATTCTTCATACTCCAGTATTAAAGCTGTTTTCGTCCTAAGATCTAACTGCAGCTAAAATAAGACCTGGAGTAAATCTAACAAACGTTATTTACTAGGAATGTGACACAAATATGTCCCACTGCAAAAGGAGGTTGACATTTCTCAGATGATGACAATAGGTTTATTTTAAAGCTAATATATAATATTCTAATAATTAAAAAGCCATAAAGGTACAGAGAAAGGAAACATTGTGTATTTTTATCATCAAGTAATAAATAATGTAGTAAAGTACAAAAAAAAAAAAATTTAAGATAGGCGGTTACATGTGTGTTAGATTTTTTTTTTTTATGCGTTTTTCTATGGAAGCAACACCAAGTAAAATGACAATTACCATTTAGAAATACTATAAGGGTAGTAGTAGACAGGAAAAGTAAATATTCTCACAGCAAACGACAGTATTCATGCAATGAATGAGTCACCCAGAAAATTCTGCTAGCTAATTCAAATAGGGAATTCCACTCACAAAAATTATGTCACATAAAGAGAGAGAGATGGAGAGAGAGAGAGTAAGAAAGAGAAAGAGAGGGGGACGGAAAAGATTGGCTACAATTTTGTGAGACGTCACTTTAAGTAGAAAGTAGCGTCTGAATAATAAAATGCCATTTTAAAAATAGGTTCGTTCATGAATATATATATATATATAACAAACATGAATGAAAATAATTAACACAAATTAAAAATTAGGACGATAGTGAAATATTGAGATTAGGCGTAATGAGAAATCAATGAAGATCAAACATTTTTGGGTGGTGGTTCAATATTACATTTTTTCCACATGAGATTGTCTAATAACAACAACAACAAAAAAATGGTCTGGATTTTCGTCTATTTTAGAAACGCCGAATTTGGGTGAGAAAGTGGAGTAGTAGTAGGAGGAGGATGATGAAGGGGAGGAGGATGAAGAGAAGACAGAGGGAAGGGGAGGAGGATGAAGAGAAGACAGAGGGAGGGGGAGTGGAGTCTAGTCAAGTCAGGTCATTCATTCTGTTATACCTGAAGTGATTCTCCAAATAATGTACTACACGACAGCTAGCCAAGATTAATGGTTCTAGTTGATTGACTGAGTTAAAACAAAATCACCTGGATTTTTGTATGAAGTGGGGTTTCAATCTGATATATAAGGTTCGCAAAAGACAAAAAAAAATTATTTTTTTTTAATTTGGGGGGGGGGGGAATGTCTAACTTGTATTTATGATTGTAGGAATTGAAAATTGTCAAGGAATTGAAAAATATACAAATATCTGAAGAGAGGAGAACAAACGATTTTAATCGAAACTATTATTAGTGATTAATGAACGACACTCAAAAGAAATAGCTATTTATAAATATTTTAATATCACTACTATTATCAATAATATGAAACTGTCGGTCATTTGCTCATTATTGTTTATAATATTCGTTGATTGAAAGTATTTGGGGGGGGGGGTCCTTTCAATTCCCACAATTAAATTACAAGATATCTTGAAATTTTTAAAGGTTTGTATTTTGTGGAATTTAATGATTTAGCAAAAGTGACATGGTTATTTTAGTGAGTCCGTACATAACCACATATTACCTAATATTTTATAGTAAACACACACACACACACACAAAAACGTAAATAAATATAGAGCATAACAAACATCACCAATACAGTCAATAATTAATACATTCTTGTCTACGTAAACGGTCCGATACATAGTTAACATTTTCTCTCTGTCATATATATACACACACACTGTTCTAAATTGTGAACATTCAATACTTTTTAGAAATAATAATATACATAGAGTTGTAGTAGAGATTCTTAGATCTAGCTAGTTGTTGGGGCTGGCTGGATGGGTGGGGGTGGACGTTTACATTTGTATATATTCGATAAGTTACGTGTGTGTGTGTATGTATGTATGTATGTGTGTGGGCGGGTTTACATTTACGAAATCACTCACATGTGGGGGTGGGGGTATGTACTCGCAAGTGCGTGTATTCACTCGACATGTGTGTATATGTTTACAGTGTGTGTGTGTGTGTGTACTATATATTGTGGGTGCAAATATGCTTTAGAATATAGGGCGGAGATAGGGAAAAGGCAGGGAGACTAGGGGAGAGGTGTCATAGAATCAGACGCATTGCTAATTGTGAGAGAGAAGTGTGGCTGAGAGAGAGAGAAAGAGAGACGATAAACAGTAGGGGAAAGGAGACACAACTTAAGGAAAGACAGCAGACAATGCAGAGGGAGACAGTGATGGTAGCAGACAATAAGGACAGGGGGGAGAGGGGGACTTGTACGGATATAATGATAGAGGTTTGGTATAATGAGAGTCAGACAGACAGACATCAGACAAGACTTTGTCAGTCAGCGATACAATAAAGTAGTCCGTCGTAAGGAAAGACATCGGGGTTGTTGCAAAAATATATTTTATATTATCAATGTATAACACTGTCCCCTTAACATGGATGAGGGTGTTTGTTCTTTTGCTATCTGGGTTGGACGGTATCGATACCTTTCAAGTAGACCGGTACAATAATGAAAGGTTAGTCGCTGATGGTTTTAATAAGGTTGCTCGTAGAAGCTGACTGACAGAAAAAAGACGGGGATAATAATACTACAAGGTGAAATAGAGGGGGATAGTGATAGAGTTGGGGGATGGATACTAATAACAAATAGAGTGACCTAGAGAAAGTGAAATGAAAAAGAACAGTGGGCGGGGAGGGAGGAGAAAAATCGATAGATGAAAGAAAATACGAGGCAAACCGAAAGAAGCGATTAGTGAAAGAGAAAAATACATTTAAAGAAGCCGGGAGAGAGAGGGAGAGAGAGAGAGGAAAGAAGTCAGTCAAAAGGGAGGAAAGCAAGCGAGAGAGAATATAAATAAATATCGGGCAAATAGAAAGAGAGGAGCAAATAAACAAACCGGAGACTGACAGAAAGAAAGGATAAAATTAACAAAGCTAGAAATGAAGATCGATAGATAAGATAGATAAGTACGTAAGGGAGTCATCAGAGAAAAGCAAAAGGGATATTTAGAAAGAAAGGTTCATAAAGAGAGAGAGAGAGACAGATAGACAGAATAGAGAGAGGGGGGAAGATGGCAAAATAGTAGTTGCAGTATTGCAGTTGAATAATACCCCAAAAATTGATAATGGTGAATGAACGGGCCATGAATAAAGGCAATAACAAAACAAAAAAATAATTGAAGGTTCTTATACTAACACAATAATAATAATAGAATTCACTGAAAGATGCTACTTGTACAAAAAAAAATATATTCAGATACTTCTTTCTTTCATTGTTTTACTGTTAAACATTATGTTTATATATGAATCCGGTCTTGTATTTTTTTTTTCAAGGGAAACACCACAAAATAATAAATGGTTTTCAGTAAATATTTTAGCAAAATAATTAACAGTGCAAAGGGAACAATGTTAAAATTACAAATCTCGTGTGTGTGTGTGTGTGTGTGTGTGTGTATATA
>JAOPJM010123830.1:0-13691 GCA_027124095.1 Muusoctopus leioderma
GAGTATGGGGAGAGAAACAGGGAGAGAATAGTATGGGGAGAGAGAGAAAGAGAGAGAGGAGTATGGAGAGAGAAAGAGAGAGAGAGAGAGAGAGGAGCATGGGGAGAGAGAGAAAGAGAGAGAGGAGTATGGAGAGCGAACAGAGAGATAAGAGAATGTGGAGAGACAGAAACAGTCAGAGAGAGAGAGAGAGAGAGAGAGAGAGAGAAAGGAGTATGAAGAGAGACACAGGGATATAAGGGAGCATGGAGAGAGAGACAGAGAGAGAGGTGTATGGAAAGGGAGAGGGGAGTATGGGGAGAGAGAGGGGGGGAGTATGGAGATAGAAACAGAGAGATAGTAGAATATGGAGAGACAGAAACAGACAGAGAGAGAGAGAAAGGAGTATGGGGAGAGAGAGGGAGAGAGAAGTATGGGGAGGGAAAGACAAAGAGAGAGATTGGAGTATGGAGAGTGAGAGAGAGAGACAGATACAGAAAAGTATGGAGAGAGAGAGACAGAGAAGTATGGAGAGAGGGGGGGGCAGTTCGGAGAGAGAATAGAGAGAGAGAAGTATGGAGAGAGAAAGAGGTAGAGGCAGAAGCGTATGGAGAGAGAGAGAGAGAGAGAGAGAGAGAGAGAGAGAGAGAGAGAGATAGAGAAAATATAGACAGAGAGAGAAAAGAAAAGCAGAGACATCGTGGGTGGGGGGTCAACAGTGGTAAAGTACGAGAAAGAGGGATGTGATGGAGGAAAAGAAGAAAAATCAAAGTGAAAAGAAAGAAAGAAAGAAGGGAAGGAAGGAAGAAAGAAAGAAAGAAAGAAAGAGTGAAAGAGTGAAAGAAAGAAAGAGTGAAAGAAAGAAAGAAAGAAAGAAAGGAAGAAAGAAATAAAGAAAGAAAGAAAGAAAGGAAGAAAGGAAGAAAGAAAGAAAGAAAGAAACAAACAAACAAACAAACAAACAAACAAACAAAGAAACAAAGAAAGAGTGAAAGAAAGAAAGAAAGAAAGAAGGGAATGAAGGCAGAGATAGAAAAATAGAAGACAATGACGATGAAGAACAACAACAACAACACAAAGAAGAAAAAGATGAAGACGATGATGATAGTGACGATGATGACGATTACGATGATGATGATCATGATGATGATGATGATGACGAAAAAGAAGGAGGAGGGGGGAAGTAGGAGGAGGAGGAGGAGGAGAAAAAGAAGAAGAAGAAGAAGAAGAAGAAGAAGAAGAAGAAGAAGAAGAAGAAGAAGGAGGAGGAGGAGGAGGAGAAGAAGAAGAAGAAGAAGAAGAAGAAGTTAAGGCATGGAGATAAATTAAATATGTTATGAGCGTTGGCAATGAAAACAATGATAGAGAATCTCCGAAGTAAAATCGCGTGGGACATTTTTGTACAAATTATCAAAGAACGGTGACTGGATTTAATTATTATTGATAACAAAAGAAATATGACAGATAATTGATGTTGCCATTCCTGCGATTAGAAAGTTGACCGCAAAGCAAATTCGTTAGAGCATAGGGCAAAATGTCAGCAGTATTTAGTTACGGCCCTTTAAGTTCTGAGTTCAAATCCTGCTGAGGTTAACTTTGTTATTTATCCTTCCAGGGTCGTGAAAATAAAGTACCAGTCAAGTAGTGAGGCAGTTTAAATATTCATATAAAGCATTCTATATGTGAATGGAATTATAAAAGAAGATGTGGATGTGGAACAAGCTAAAGATCTTCAGATATTCTGGGAAATTGGAGTGTTTGTAATAATGTTTTGACAAAGGAACTGAAAATAGTACGAAAATAAACATCCATATTAACTTTAAAAACATTAGTAAATGACTAAAATGACTCAATGATTTTAAATTGCAATGACTGCAAGGATAAATTATTTTTAGCATCGTTAAAGAACAGCCAGCCAATTCCCGTTGCCTTTCGGCACCACGAGAGATGACAAAGTGCGGGATGGGTTTAGAAGTGTTTGGAGTGGCATAGATGTAGTTTAGGTTATCTAAGTGTTACTAAAAATAGGTTCAAGTATCAAAGTACCTTACTATCGATACACACTGAACACTCCTTGGAAGGCATGCTCAGTGTGTGTGTACGTGTGTGTGTGTGTGTGTGTGTGTGTGTGTGTGTGTGTGTGTGAGAGTATGTGTGTGTGTGCGTATGCGTGTGTGCGTGCATCTGTCTGTGTGTGTGCGTGTGTGCGTGCGTGTACCGACATCCTTGAAGGATATACAACAGAGAATTCTACGACAGCGTAGGATTGTATAGACAGAAAATAAATGGGGCCGGAAAATCGAAATAATGCTTATCCGATTTCTACCATCCCATTGTATATGAGTACGAATACATACGTGTATACACACACGTAGGCTAGTGAATGGGTCGGAAAGCTCGTATTTAATGATTTCCTGGGTTCTACCATCCCATTGTATATGAGTACGAACATATTTGTGTATACACACATATATATTATTGTTGTTTCATCTCATGCCAATCCTGATTAAACAGATCTATGATCAAAGGTGTTCCAGCTGAGACCATCCCGTCTTTTTTCTATGCATAGCAATCATATCGAGATGCCCCTAATTAGACGATAATCAAGTGACATAATCGTATGACATCACCAAGCTGATGATTTGTTCATGGAAAGCAATTAATTAACCTGTGTACTTATATCAGGAAATCTATTGACATACAGGTTTGTCGCTCATGCATAGTAGTGAGCTAACAATAGAACATTTTATCACCTCAGTGGAATACGGAAGAAGTAACCAAAGTGAGAATAAAATATCCTCCCTGTATTATATTGTTCCAAATGTCGGTGTTGTTTCAGACGGTTGTATACTTGTTAAAAGTATTTCCGGTTTATATGTAATGACAGGATGTATTTATTGCGTAAACGTTGGTCCAAAGAAATTATTTCACTGCTGTGACATTCGATGGACGACTTTTATTTGTAATGTAATTTGTTTCTTGTATTGTTACTAGAAGAAAAAGAAAACAGCAGCAGCAGCAGCAGCAGCAGCAGCAGCAGAAGAAGAAGAACCCATTGCTTGACTGGCCCGAAAGGATGAAAAGCAAAATTGACTTAGGCGGGATTTGAACCCAGAGCACAGAGGGCTAGAACAAATACTGCTCTAACTGATCCACCAATTCGCCGCTGCCTACTATAGAGGAGTCAGACTAACATTAAACATCGAACTCAATGCCAGAAATAAGATAATAGGTATAAATACACTAGCCAACTTAGTCATAAACTGCAGTTTCTATATAATGAATTTGAAGCTAATTGAATTGAATTGCCTAGACAGAAAAACCACATCGGTGCATTCTGAACCCACTATCCTAAAGCCAATATAGATCGGATAAAGCTACCCTGCGCACTAGGATAAAGGGGGTTTGATACAAATAGAGTAACGACAGAGGGTATAGAAAAATACTTAGCAGGAAGCAAAGGGAGAGTGATTAGATTAGCAAGGGAACATGAAGAAAACTGTACACACACACACACACACACACACACACACACACACACACACATACATATATATTCTCTCTATAAATAATATTCAAAATGGCGCTGACTGCTTAAGACGTGAATATAAGCATTGAATTTTAAAATCAATTCCACTATTCCACTATATCGATTCTACAGAATCAATTTGGATAATACTAAAGTTTAAAGGTAAATAATTGAAAACCAAGTAAATTAACTCAAGATATGTCAATAATCCGTTATTATCTGTTTCTACAGCATTAACAAACACGGAGTTTTTAATAAAACACGTACATTTTTTTTCGTGAGTTAAATATAAACATAAGTTACAATAAAAACGTAAGATTTGTATGTACACAAATACACAGTCACCTGCTCGCATACTTATATATATATATTTAAAAATCCAACGTCGGAGGTCCAATGGTAATCCAAAGTTCTGGAAGGTGACGATGTGATCCGTGTAAGCGTCCGATTCATAGAGGTAAAACAAGAAAACAACAACAACAATAGACAACAGTATATTTAAAAAGGTTATTAGCGTTGACGCTTGGAGAAGAGGAAGATGATATCGGCGCTTCGGACTTTGTCCTTCGGTGGAAAGATGAAAGGAAATAAAAATAAGGAGAGAGGAAAAAAATTGTTAATTACAAATGGCGTCAGGCGGTGATAGAGGAGAATTTCGCCGATGGGAATAGAGCCGGGCGGTGAAGGGTGAAAGGGTAGGTGCGTGAAGTTGACAGTTGACAAGCCTAACAGCAGGGGGTAGCTGACAACCTGCAGGCAAGATGGAGGCTGGCTGCTGGTAAGCTGTCAACCAGTAGGATGTGTGTAGGTGTGTCTGTGTGCGTGTACATGTGTGTAGGTGTGTCTGTGTGCGTGTACATGTGTGTGTGTGTGTGTATGTGAGTGTGCGTGTGTGCATGTGTGAGCGGTATGATGTGTGTAAGTGTGTGTATGCGTGTGTGTGTGTACATGTATGTATGTGAGTGTGCGTGTGTGCATGTGTGAGCGTACGTGTGTGTGTGTAAATTTTAAAAAATACGAAAAACAATCTGTATGCAGTTAAAGGTTAAGTAGCTATACAAAATACCTTAGACTCTCGTGTGAGAGACGAAATAGGTATTGTAGCTAACATAAAGACACTTTATTAGTATTAATTTGAGAAGAGGAAATCTGCTGGGGTTGCTTTCGTATAGTGGTTAGCACTGCCGTCCGGTATACGGCACACGCCTGCTTTGATTACTGTGGGAAGTTCTAGGCACATTTTTCCTTCTCTATAGTTTCTCTTTCCGATGAAAGACCTTAATCTGAAACGTTAAAAAACATATTCTTTCTTTCTAGCGTGAACCTAATTGCCATTTTTATCGTATTTTTTCTTGCTCTGGTCCTATTTTGATTTACTTTTGAATATATATATATATAGTGCATAAGTGAATAAGTGCTCTGTAGTGTCATTGAGATTTATTCTATCATACAATACGAATAAGTGAGAGTGCTCAATAAAAATGAAAATATGAAGCGTAGTGCGATTAATTAGCTAAAATGAAGGGACACTAGAAAATAAAGTCTAACTAAATAGAAATAAAATATCTACCGGCAATACCCAATCTTCAGACAACATATTGTTTCTGCCAATCAAATACACAGCAACGTGCAATGAAGTGGTTCCATGTAAAGTTTTTTAAAATCTGTGCGTGGCTGTTTATATACAGTATGAATAGTCGACACTCTGCAGAAAATCCGGAAATATCCAAACACGCTTACTGACAACTTACAAAGCAAAAGGTGAAGTATGTATTCACTTATGTACCATAATCACTCACTTTTGCGGGTCCATTATTGACTGTTTTAGTTCGAACATTCTAGTTAGTAATCGTTGTTGCTTTGTAAACCGTTCGTAAGTGTTTGTTGATATTTCCGGCTTTTTCCATGCAGTATCGACTGTTCGTGCTGTATATAAACAGCCTATCACAGTTGATACATGTTTTACAACTTACTGCTGATGAACCCTTCATTACACGTTGGTGTGTATTTGACTGGCAGAAATAACATGTTGTCTGGACAGTGGGTATTGACGGTAGATATCTTATTTCTATGTATTTTTAACTAATTCGTCATATTTCTATGTATTTTTAACTAAAACGTCATATTTTGCATTTTTATTGAGCATTCTCGCTAATTCGTATTGCATAATAGTACCACTGAGAGGAATTTATTCAATTATGTGCCATAACCGCTCACGTTCGCCGCGTCATTATAGATTGTGTAGTTCGAGCAATCTAGCTACTGTTTTTGCTTAGTAAACCGTTCGCAAGCGTGTTTGGATAGTTCCAGCTTTCTCCATATAGTATCATTTATTTGTGCTGTATATAAACAGTCTATCACACTTAATAAACTCTTAATAAATCACTGCTATATATATATATATATAACTCACTCCTATATATATATATATATATATAACTCACTCCTATATATATATATATTATATATATATATATATATATAGGAGGTAAAAACAAGTAAACAACAAGAAAACAAACAACAATAGACAACAGTATATTCTAAAAAAGTTATTAGCTTTGACGCTTGGAGAAGACTGAAGATAAATTCGGCGCTTCGGACTTAATCCTTCGGCGGATAAACGAAAGGAAAGGAAGAAAGAAAACAATTTCGAGGAGAGAAAAAATATAGTTATATATATATATATATATATATAGAGAGAGAGAGAGAGAGAGAGAGATAGAGAGAGATAGAGCGTGAGATACAGGCAGACAGAAAGAGAGGGCGAGAGATAAATATATACATATAACTCTGTTGAGTTCATGTAAGTCTTATTGTCACATAGTTAATGCCCTTAAAAATCTAATTCTATGTTGGGCACTTTACGAGCTATTCACAACCTCGAAAGACGAATTTTAGCCCATTTGAATCAAAACTGCTCGGTTCGGCACGTTTGTCCGGCTCAGTCGATTTTGTGTGTAACCCCACGTGATCGACTACTATATGTGAACAGGTCACTGGGAAGTTCGTTTTTGGCCCGCTTGATGAAGTGAGGTAGCATAGAAATAACATTTCATTGCGGGAGGTAATTGTAAAGCTGTGAGGTAGTATTATCTGTCTGTTTTATTTCCCACTAGAGACTAATGTCGCAAATCCGAATTATTTATAATTGACTATATATTCGTTGAGCCTTTTTGTGAGTTATACTTCGATTAAGATGAGTTGAAATGTATTCCGTTGAGTTCATGTGAACCTTATTATCATACACACACATATATATGTGGATGTCTTTGTGTGTGTATGTGTGCCAATGTATGTCTGTGTTTATATTTACACCGGTCTAAAAACCAATGTTATTGGTTATATTGTGTCCCTTTATGTTCAGCAACATAGCGTTTCGATAGAGATAGATAACATAAGTACCAGACTGAAAGGAGTTCCGGGGTCGATATGATCTACTAAAAACCATTGAAGGTGGTGCTCCAGTATAGCTGCGTAATGACTGAAACCAGCCAAAGAAATTAACAAGAGTTATTTCAACATTTATAAAACACTATTTAGTAAATGCCTGACATTGTTGAATCACTACAATCCAAGATTAAATACTTTACTATATCTACCTTATTTCCTGTTGGTATCGTGTCCTCTTTCTCTAACTCGAACCACTATCACAGTTCCTGATCTTCTGAATATTTTGACTGTATACCACCACATCTAAAAGCACATTAATTGTACGAAACAACGCGGGAGTGTCTATATAGTTGCTCGACCTACTAGAATTAGAGCCAAGTCTCACTAAAATCATACACCACCGTCTTAAAAAAATAAGAACACATTGGATACACTACGTCTGAATAAAAGGCGGGATGGTCATAGCTGAGATACTTTTGACCATAGGTTTACACGATCAGGTTGGACCTGAGGATAAAGGACAACAGCACATTAATTCTACTTGTTTCTCCTTCTAATGTCCCTTCATCTGTGTTTCAGGACATATACCCCTCAATAAATACTCCTATTCCTTCTCTCACAGAATTTTACTCATTCACTGAAACTCAACACTGTTCTTCGTTTTTCAAGAGTTCCTAAACCTAAGCAGTTCGAAATAAGCATTAACCGTATTAACATCACCTAGTTGTCCGTGTCTCTCAGTCTAGGATCACCTGAAAAGAGTATGGAGTCACTCACTCCTTCCCCTAATCCTACTTTTCGGTTGAAATAAATATTCCACCAAGGCAAATATTTCTGTTCTACTTACTTCAAGAAGCAAACTGTAAAATCTGGTGCTTTAGTCACCCTTTGATTTACAACGTATACAGCTATAGTCCCCTCTGTACGTCGTTTGGCGTATAAATTAAGTTGAAACGGCTTGGTCATTTTATGAATGATTTTATACTGATCTTCTGATCATCTGGATGTACAGCTATAGCAATATAGTGAACCACGATGTAATAGTATTGTGAAATAAAGTAAACATATATATCATAAACTATCGTGATCTTTAGAGCAGAAGATTTATCAGCAGGATTAATCTAGAGTTGCTAGATCGAAATGTAAGTCGTAAGTAACTTAATTAGTATTCTAAACTACTGATTAATGTTTAAATATATGCATCACTGTTATTATCCTGACAGCGATAAATTTTATTTGGTAATTGCAGACCTTGAAAGCACTTTTCATTGCTTGTAATTCTTTTCAAAGTCGATAGACAAATAGGTGTTTTGGAAGAGAACAGGCAGTTAGATAAAGTGACCTGGCGTGAAGAAATGACTAGGAGTGGACAGATGACAGAGATTAAGGGTGAAAAGATAAAGAGAATATCGTAAAACTAGGCGTGTACAGATGACCTGGAGGTCGAGTCGGTTGAGCGAACTGATCTATATAAATCGGTTGGTTAGAGAGTCGTTGATTGGTTGAAATAAAAGTAATATTGAAACAAATACTTTCAGTTGCTGTTGTTTAGCCCCAGGTCTGCCGTAACTGAGCAGACCTATGATAAAATGCATTCCGGCCATGACCAGCCGTCTTTTCCCGTAGATATATAAGACTGCATTATCCAATATGTCGTTTCTTTATTAAGACGGTGAAGTGTAATTTGAGGGAGATTTCGCTACTATGTCTATCAGATCGAGCGACTATATAGAGGTTCCCTCGATGGCCCGTAACAATAAGATGCTTACAGCACCCAGGTTTCCCGAGCAGTTACCCATTTAAGTACTTAGCTCGACGTTGCTTCATTTCGGTGATCGGGCGAAAACTGATATGGTCGTAAGCTTCCACTAGATCGTATTGGCGAAAAACTTTCGATTGCCGGTTGAAACCAATTTAATTATGACATTAATAGCCTTGCAAAGAGGACAATCGCCACAATTTTATATTTACCCTCCCTAAAAATAGGGCATTTAATCCAAATCAAACAAAACCATTAATGGTGATTATGCTCGTGACACAGACTTAGAGAGTCAGCTCTAGTTTCTCTCCTCATATTTCTATTTTTGGGTCCTTCCAGAGTTCATGTTTATTTCTTCCATCCTTCCAGAGACAAAATTATAAGAATCAATAATATAGGGGGACCGAGTCGATTCAATGAATTACTTTCCACTCCCCTAGTACTATTTGGAATGGAACATGGAAATGTCTGAATTAAAACTGGAATTCAAAGAAGACCAAGTGATGGATTTGATGATTGAGCGAATGTAGTAACAATGAAACAAAGGAAAGTTTCGTCAGATAATGATTTATCTGTATTTGTTGGCTCCACTGTTGCTTCACTAATGTGATCTCTATTATTAAAAGAAGAAAATAAAAACGATTTTCATCCAAAATATATTTCTAATTAAAACTTCTGATGGTTGATTTTATTCTTAAGTTCTCTGAACATAACATGATCCATACTTAACTAGAACAGTTTGCTTGCTGAAATGAAATTGTGAGATTTATAAAAGAAAAAACAAAAGAAACAAATAGGATAAAAAAAATGAAGAAAATTCAGAAGAATAGATGTCAATTAGTAAACGAATTTATGGAATCAATGAAATTAGTAAACGAATTTATGGAATCAATAACATTTATTATTTCGGTGGAGAAGAATATGAAAGCGAAGAGAGCTAGAATCATACTAGAACCATCTATTTAAACTGAATTAAGTTATTTGTGAATGCATCAAAAGAACAAGATTAGAGCAACAAAAAATGAAAGAAAGTTTAATTTCATTAGAAATGCATTCTTTGTCATGATTATTTATCTTAGCAGATGCTGAAGTCTAACGTGAAATCAAAAGCACAATTCTCGCTCACTCTCCTCTGTCTCTCTATCTTCTCTCTCATTGTTTCTCTCTCTCTCTCTCTCTCTCTCTCTCTCTCTCTCTCTCTCTCTCTCTCCCCCCCTCCCTCTCTCTCCCTCTCTCTCTCTCTCTCTCTCTGCGAGTTTTAAACATTTCTATTCTGCTGACCCAATTAGATGCCACAAGCGAAACTCAATGCCAATGATCTACAGAATACAGGAGATTTCCCTATTAGAGAGTTCCTGACTAGAAATAACGAGACTCTTAAACAAATGAATCTAAAGGTATCACTTGAGAAAATTCATGTTTAATTAACGTTAAAGTGGAATGGTCAATAGAAAATGATATTGCCATTTGGTTTAACCTATTGCACAATTTATATGTTAATAGGTGAGTACGTTGTGTCAGTGGAATAAATACTATCTTTATTTGTTTAACGCTACATTCCTATGTAAAGAAATCATAGGTCAGCTTAAACCCATGGCCGATAATAGAAACACCAAGTAACATTTATTTTCTCTTCAAGTGAATTTAAATATTTACAACCAAGGAACCAAAAACCAAGATACAGAATTCGCCAGTTGAAATATGATTTTATACTTAACACATAACAAATACCACCACTACCCCCCCCCCACACACCACCGCCAACAACAATAACAACTGCACAAATTACAGCAGCACGAGCCAATGAGGGTGCCATTAAGAGGTCACTCGACCGTCTAGAAATTCGCAAGCCAATCTCCCTCAAATCACAACCTGTCGTCTTAAATTAAGAATACACTGGACAATGCAGTACCTGATATACAAAGAGACAGGATGGTCAGTAATGGAAATGGGGGAATACTTAGGGTTACGGTGTATACCTACTTCACAATTTCCAAGTTTTTTTTATTCAGTATCTACTAATGGAGACATTTATTATTAGCTATCCTTTGTTAAGTTTCTATTAATACAAATTTACTTGTTTATCTGTTATAACTAAACATGCATAATTTACTCAGTTCTCATAATAAAACACATATAGATTAATCTATAGTATACTATACAATAAAAGTGGGTAAAGTATTCTGGTCGATGTACATAGTATTTATATGTAACTGTGTATATATGAATGCTGTGTGTATATGTTTCTGTGTAACTGTGAATAGGTGTAATTGCGTGTTTGCATATATGTTCCCAACCCACCCTCTACCGCTTTGCGTCAGACCCACAATACTTTAATCTGTTATCTTAACTATATAATCTACATGTTTTATGTATTTTCATGTATTTTTGTTATCCACCTTCCTGTCCACCTCCGTCTTCCCTATCCACTACTTTCCTCTGCCATCGTAGCTGTTCATCTGTGTGGTTATTGGCATTCCTGTTCATCTTCCTGTCCACCTCCATCCATCCCACAATACTTTCATTTGGCCTCTATATGTAGTTATTTGAAGTATTGTACTTATTGTATAACTTTGAAGTATAAATTTGAAGTATTGTACCTTCTTGTATAACTTTATGACCCTTCTCTTTCTTCAGTTCACATGACTCTTGCTTAGCCATCCGTCTCCCTACCAAATAAACCCTTCAACCTCAGTTTTTTTCCCTCATTTCCTCACTCTCATTTGAAGAACAAGAGCGAAACGCTATATTCTACACTCCTCGCGGCAAATACACTTTCCATTTCTTCTGAACTTTATATTGACTGTACTTCATTCACTGGGACTGAGGGTTCAAGTCTAGCCATATGCACTGTCCCCTGATGTGAAACTGAGGATGTAGTACAGCGTATTACAATTTGTTAAAGTTTTACTAACGAAGACGTACCGTTGTAGAATAAGATTATAGATAGATTATGTCTTCGATTTCGTTCCATAGTTAAGATTGTTGGCTTATGACGTAAAGATAAAAAATAATAGCTAATAACTCTCGAGGTAGAAGCGGTGACAAGTGTATATCAAAGAATATTTTCAAAGATGTTCTCTCCTAAGACTACGCCTACACGACCTCAAGAATCAAACGCTTCAGAAAAAATACAATTTCAAAAGAAATTATATACTTCATAGTTCTTTATAAGCTTGCAATAATCTTATAGCTTTCAAAATAACCGTGAAATCTCCACGGGTACTGCTAGCATATATAGTTTTCGGTATTATGAACCTTTTTTTTTACTTTCAGTCAACTGGGATGTCTGTCCTTTGTAGCTTGTTTAGAATCAGCAGTGTAGCTAATTTAGCTTTTTATGTGAGATGGCCTTTATCAACTGGAAATTTAGCTTGCTGTGGTTTAGTATTTAGACTAATCTTTTCATGATCTTTATTTCGAAATTGCTATGGTAGGCTTGAATTAGACTGGATAATATATAATTCAATGCTTTTCTATTGTCCGCATCCAATAAGAAATTGCATTTTTAGATTAGGTATCTAAGTTAGATTATAATGGACAGGGAGAAAATGAAATTAGGTAGAATCAATAATTTTTTCCAGCCTAAATTGTGAGTGGTGAATACTTTATTGTGGATGGTTTTATTCAGCAACAGTGCATGTAGAAAATAATATCACGCACATTTTATATGAATATCGCCAGTATCAAATATCTATACATTTCACATTATTGTAACCCTTTGAAAATTAGCATCCAAAGATATTTTAAAAGACACATCGATGAAGACGTAAACACGAGGGATGATAATCAGCTAGTAAAGAGGGTTGAATTACTTTAAAATGATGATCTCACTCATGCTATTGTTTCACCTGATACTGCTTGTGCAAATGATGACATTTCAAAAGATATTGAAAAATGTGAACTTCTTGACTGCTGTACACAAAAAATATACTTAAAACAAAAAGAAAGAATTGTTAAAAATAGAAAATTAGATTGAAGTGAATGCAGCAAGCGTGGTCACGTTGGAATTGAAGGAATTGTACGCACACAAGGAATTCATTTGTTTCGTGAGTGGTGCAGTATTAATATAGTAGCTGTAGGAGTGAGTGGTGACAATGCAAATGAGTCAATGCGTTTAAGAACTCAGATTTTTAAGCACAAAAACAGTGAAGCCCATTACAGATGCCAAAAAATCAATGAAACAGCTGATAAAAAAAAGGAATTGAAAATGCAGTGTAAATGTCACTGAAATATGACGAAGCAAAAACTGATGGAGTTTTTAGAAATGTACAAAGGTAGGCCATACACAGATGTGTTTTATGATAATGAAACAAAATGGCCTTAACTTAACGTACATTCTACACTATCGTACGTCATATGCAGATATTGGTCACGACATAGGGAACGAAATGCGAAAGACAGCGGTGAAAAAATATAATTTCCAAACAATCTACAATGTCGTTTATGATTGATTAATCTATTACTATTAATGGCAAAACTGTTCTAGTAGTTTGCTTGATGGCAGCTATTGGTGAATCTTCCCACCTTGTATCATATATTTTGACTTAGAACATTTAAAACTTAGTGCAAATCTATATATGATGATGGGCTTCTCAGTTGCTTACAAAGTGGTGGTTGTTCAACGCAGTACCTAAAAGAAAATGTGATATCACTTATAACCAGAGCCATCTTATCCTATGGGCACACTGGGCAGTTGCCAGGTGCACCGCGATTTTAGGGCCCCCGAGATTCAATATGAAAAATAAAAATTAAAGTTCATATAATTGTTGCTAACCTTTTAGTATATAGTCCTTGACTTTCTCACAATATTTTCAATTCAGCTGATGGCCTTTTAGTATTGTTCTCTTTGACTTTCTCGCTATGTTTTTAATTCAAATGTGACTAGGTACATAAATATAAGTGTATAAAGATATGTAGTTTGCATGTGGAATGATATTTTCATCACTCTCTCATTCACACACACACACACACACACACACACACACACACACAGACACACACACACACACACACACACACACACACACACAC
>JAOPJM010123929.1:0-13689 GCA_027124095.1 Muusoctopus leioderma
GCGTACCCAAATTAGTCTAAATCACTTTACACATCTCCAGTAATAATTTTTTTTTGAAATTTGTTGTCCAGTGTTATTATTATAAAGGTAGTCAATGGCAGAATCCGAAGAGTGCCATTCTGAGTTCAAATACTACAGAGTTTGATTTGCCTTTCATCCTTCTAGAGTCAGTTCCCTTTCCTTAAATTTGTGGACTTCTGCCTGTATTAAAAATCATTATTATAATTAGGTTCAGTGATATATGGTGTAGAAAATAGATATGGGTTTTTTTCATGAGCATGGGATTTTTTTGTAAGGAGAAGGATTTACAATCAATTCAATCAACTCCATGATATCAATGGCATTTATTTTATTGATCTTGGTGAGAGGAAACAACAAAGTTGATCCTGGAAGGTAGATAAGGATGAAGGAGATTAGTCACGTCAGTTAAAGCCTATCCCAATATTATGAAGTCTTACATTTAAAGAAAGGCTCTATGTTTGGATAATCTAAATCATCCTTAATGATATTGAGGAATTATTTAAATATATAAAATCTATCTCATCAGTTTATTTTCTTGTTATACCATCGCTGGTAACAAAATGGTACCACTAGTGTTGGGTTTCACAATTTCTGGGATCAAATCTTACAAGGTGTAATGTTTGCCTTACATTGCATCGAGTTTGATGAAAGAAGTACCGGTAATATATTGGAGATGAGTCAATCACTGTACACAATTATTAAAAGAATAGAAATGGACTTATTTATTTTATGATTGTAGTTTACATTGATGATGGTGGTTTTATCCCAAGGAATTTTACTTATCAAAAACACTCATTTATTTCTCTTGTTCATTCAGGAAGCTGCTTGGTTTTGTGCTGATGAGGCTGTACAGATCCTTGGTGGGATGGGTTATATGAAGGTAAGACAACTACCTTGACTTTTTATTTTTATATTGCATTTGGTGAACAATAGTTACAGGTTTCCAATGGGCCAATCACTGGTTCACTGCATTTCTGACAATGAGAGTGACAAGGGTTTGTCTGTGTAATTCGAGTAGAACAAATACCAAACAGTATTTTTATTTGAAAGCACTGGTTTTTCAGTTTTGTTTCGCCAATGTTTACATCTTTCATAGATATATATATCAGCAAAAGATATACACACAAATACATATCATCATCACTGTCATCATCATCATCATCATCATCATCATCATCACCATCACAGTGCTCATGTCTTGATACCATGCAATATCGCATTTCATACACATGCACCATACAACCTACCCTTCACTCAGAGAGAGAATCTCTTCGTTGCCAGCAGAGGTTCTAGTTCCTTGAACGTTTTTGACCCTGTTCTTTTTCTGACTACTATGCTTTCTGAGCAGCTTCCACCACCGTTGACTTGGTCACCTAGGTAACAGAAGCTAGCAACTACTTCTATAGAGCCTTTCTAGCATTGGAAAAACTATATTTCATTGTTGCACTGCCTGCTAACTACTCCTGTGCCTCTACCACATGCAAAGTGTCTTTCTCTGTCAGTCTGGCTTTGATCCCACTGCACCTCTTGTGTGCCTATATTTTACATCAGGTACACTGTATGGAGTTTCTACCTACTCCTTTTCTGCATATTGAGCATGGCCATTTCCCTGATGGTAGCAGGGCTCTGTATTCATTCCTACTTACTAGAAGTAGCTTAAAATTATATTGAAAAAAAATAATTTAAGATTTTTGTATCTTTTCATGTAGGAAGCTCAGCTGGAGAGAGTCATCAGAGATTTAAGAATATTCCGAATATTTGAAGGAACCAATGATATTCTGCGATTATTTGTTGCTTTGACTGGAATCCAGGTGAGAATGTTTATTCAAGCAGT
This sequence comes from Muusoctopus leioderma, assembly GCA_027124095.1. Classification (NCBI taxonomy): domain Eukaryota; kingdom Metazoa; phylum Mollusca; class Cephalopoda; order Octopoda; family Octopodidae; genus Muusoctopus; species Muusoctopus leioderma. The sequence continues at coordinate 1,856 of JAOPJM010123929.1, forward strand.
GTTTCCTTATTTTGAACATTTAGATCTGGTGACATTGAGGTCTGGCTACTATGCATGCTTTCAGAGACTTTGGTGTTGGAGACATTGATTCTGGAGACATTTGGATCTGGAATTATTCAGGAATAGGGATGTTGAAATTGGAAACATGGGAAAGTTTTGATACTTTGCGATTATATCTGTTTAGTTTTCTTGACCTGTTTCAAGTCTTCCAATAAAGTCAACTATGAAGTAATCCATTTTGTGTAAATATAAACAAGTCACATGCTCTCTTATTCAGATGTATCCCCGGTATATACAATCTGTTATGTACAGAGATGTGGTGATGCATTGACAAGAAGTGATGTCAAGTTTAATTATATATAACACCACACAGCTTAGGGCATACACTATAACATGTATGTAAACATACTTAGTGTTGGTAGGAATTGGGCAGTTGCACATACCCCAACCATTATACACAGTCTGTAACCTGAATCAATGTCTAGATCCAATGGTGAGGTGGACTGAGATGAATGGTGGACTTTGGTCTGAAGCTGAGTACTGGACTGGCTTCATCACACCCACAGGAGGAAATGAAATTAGCAATATTAGCTAACAAACTGTCACTACTTAAAGCATTGAGTTATTCTTACTCTGTGATACCTATTTACAGCTAGGTAGACTGGTGGGCTGTAGAAGCTTTAATGTCTTGGTCATGGTTACAATGCAGTGCTGCCGACAGAATATGAAACACCCACCTCTTGCTTGATAGTCTATTACCCTATTTGCTCAGCCATCCAATCTATGTTTTGGATTAAAACCCAAATTGATGAGGGCAGTTGGTCTCCAAGTGGGCAACCCCTCAGTTCCCAAAAGATCTTCAAAGCAAGAAAAATGTAAGAATTTTGGGTAAATGTGAAGATTTCGTAGTTGGTTCAGTGGGTATATGTAAGGATATCTCAGAATTGTAGGTTGGAAAATAGTGGGTGGGAAAATGAGAGGTTGCTGAGTAAATAGGATATTGTAGTATTTTTGGTAGGTAAATTGGAAGATACTACAGAGTTATGGGTGGGCAGTAAAGGTTGTTGAGGTATTGTGGGTAAGTAGACATTATTGCAGTACTTTGGGTGAGTGTATAGAGATTATTGCAATAGTGAGGTATTGCTATAGTGTGGGTGACAGTGAGAGGTTATTGCTGTAGTGTGGGTGACAATGAGAGGGTATTGTTGTAGTGTGGGTGATAGTGAGAGGTTATTGCTGTATTGTGGGTGATAGTGAGAGGTTATTACAGTAGTGTGGGTGACAATGAGAGGTTATTACAGTAGTGTGGATGACAGTGAGGGGTTATTACAGTAATGTGGGTGACAGTGAGAGGTTATTACAGTAATGTGGGTGACAGTGAGAGGTTATTACAGTAGTGTGGGTGACAGTGAGGGGTTATTACAGTAGTGTGGGTGACATTGGGGGGTTATTACAGTAGTGTGGGTGACAGTGAGGGGTTATTACAGTAGTGTGGGTGACATTGGGGGTTATTGCTGAAGTATGAGTGACAGTGAGAGGTTATTGCTGACTATGGGTGGGTAATTGAGACAGTGTTGCTTTTATATCATATTTTCTTTCTTTGCCATTTAATATATTTATTTACTTGGTGACTCCACATGTGACTTCTTGACATTGTTGTGTCTAACACAGTGAACAATGCCTGTATTTGTTTGTATTAGTGGACAGTGTCTACCATAGTGGACAGAGCCTGTCACAATGGGCAGTGTCTAGCTCATTTGACTAAAATTTCTAAATTACCATTAATTCTTGTCATTCCAGTATGCTGGGTCACATCTGAAGGAACTGCAGAAAGCTTTAAAGAACCCTGCAGCTAACTTGGGTCTCATATTTGATGTTGGAACTGTCCGAGCCAAAAGGTTTGTCTGTTTATTTAATTTTAATCAGTTTGTTTTGTTTTTTTGTTTTTTTTTTCTCTTTAAAAAAGAAAAAAATATTTGTCTTGACCAACATGAGATCAATTTTTGTAGAGGAGGAGATACAGATAACTGAATCAAAACTAATATATTACTGGTACTTGTTTTATCAACCGTTTATAGGATTGGAGTGAAAAGAAAGTTAATCCTGACAGGAATTGAATTCATGTCCTGTAAAAGCAGTTAAACCATTTCACTACCATCTCTGCCAAAAAATAATGTCATGGTCGATTGTTATAGTAACTTGGAGATAATGTGATAGTGAAATTTCATTTTATTTATTATGATTTTCCTCCTGATGATTTGAAGGAATGGTATTCCTTCAAATGCCCAACAAGCTGTCTAGAAGTAGTTGATATCTTTTGTTAGCTAGGTGAGGAGTGGAGGTGGGTGTTCTGAAATCATAGTTGCCAGAGTGAGAACAGGGTGGAAGAAGTTCAGGGAGCTATTACCTCCTCTGCTGGCAAAAAAGGGCTTCTCTCTGAGAGAGAAGGGCAGATTGTATGATACTTGTGTACGAAGTACAGTACGATGTTGCATGGTAGTGTGACATGGGTCTTCAATACAGATGATTTGTGATGGCTGGAAAGAAATGAGATGAGCTTACTCCACTGGATGTGTGATGTTAGCACTCTCTCTCTCTCTCTCTTTTCCATTACCCTCTCGTCTTTCTCTCTCCCACTCCTTTCACTCTGGTCATCCTCTGTTGCTCTCTCTTCTACCACCCTCTTACTTGAACTTTTCTATTACTTTCTTTTTTATCACTCCTTCGCTCCTGTCATTCTGGTTCTCTTCTGTCACTCCTGCTTTCCCCTGCCATGACACTTCTGTGATGGGAGATAGCAATGTATGACTGTACTGGTGATGTGATAGAAAATCCCTTCTACACACCCAGTTGTAGGGGAAAGAAAGGAATGAATGAATGGAAACAATACAGGTAAGTGGGTACTCTCCTTAAGTGTTGTAGGTATGAGACAACCTCTCTGGTGTCAGTGAATGAATGACTGGAGATCACGTAAAATGCACCCAGCACACTCTGTAAAGTGGTTGGTGATAGGAAGGATATCTAGCCGTAGAAACCATACCAAAAATGGAATGTATGAGTGAGACTGGGTCTCCAACCCATCTAGGAGGTTAGTAACTCAGAATAAGGACCTGGACTATGACAACCTGTCCAATCTATGCCAGTATGGAAAACTGGATGTAAAAATGAAATGATGATGATGATTCATTATTGCCAATAATGCCTTGCAGTAATCTATTTACATTCTAAGTTCAAATCCTACCGAGGTCAACTTTGCTTTTCATCCTCTCGATGTTGATAAAATAAGTACCAGTCAAATAATTAAATTTGTTTAAATCAACTACACTCCCTCCAATAAATTTGTGACCTTGTGTCTATGTGAGAAATCATTATTGTCTCTTAGAAAGCCTCAAACCTACCGTCACTCCACTAACATGTATCATTTTGGCAGAATCGGTAGAGCAACATCCCTTCACATTCTGTGTTTAAATCCTACCAGAATTGACTTTGCCTTTCATTCTTTCAGGGTCAGAGTCGATTCAGTCGACTATACCACTTCACCCAAATTACTGGCCTTGAAATCATTATTGATTCTTTGGTTTAACACAACTTCTTAACAACCTTACACATCTTGTAATGTATCATTATCCATTACATTTTCTATTGGTACTATTTTTGTTGGTTTGGTCTAGGGGAAGGGGCTGTGTCCATGTTGGTTTGGTCTAGGGGAAGGGGCTGTGTCCATGTTGGTTTGGTCTAGGGGAAGGGGCTGTTTCCATGGCCTTTGCAGGCCCTCCAAGACCAGTGAAATCAATGCTGTTAACATTCCTCTTGAGCAATTGCAAGTTGCAGGAGTAACATGTGCAGTGAAGGAATTCCAGAGGGCCAAAGTTCTGGTGAAGAAGAACTGGATGTAGTGGTTAGTGCGGGGTCTTGGTGGTGGGAGTGAGGGATGGACCTAAAATATGGATGATGAGAGGAGAGGCGAGTCAGTCAGGAGTGCCTGAGTGGAGATGGCAAGAGACCAGCTTGCTCTGATGAGCAGAGGCCACTGTAGTAGTAGTAGTAGTAGTAGTAGAAAAGGCAGAGAGAGGAGACAACTTGTTTTGGCACCAGAGGTTGGTATGTGTTGGTGAGCAGTCATGCCAATCAGTCAAGTGGTCTTTCTTTGGATGACATCTATGATGTCTGTGTGTGGAGCTGCAGCAACACTGTCCCAGGTGTGGGAGTAGTGTTCCATTGTGGGTCTCACCTGAGTTAGTTGTTGGGAAGCTGAAGTATTTTCTGACCCCGAAGAGGAAGGCCAGTCTTTGTAATGTTTCTCATTGATATGTTTAAGATGTGTGTTTGCTAGTAGAGAGCCTCAGTGATTGTGAGGCCTAACATATTTGTAGCGACTCTGAGGGTTCTAGTTGCATGCTGTTCATATTTACTGGTTTCTTGACATGTGTAGTGATTATGTCATTTGCTGTTGAAGGAGACAAGATTGGCATGACCCCATTAGAGGATGTTTTTGAAGTCTCTGTTCATTTAAGATTCTAGCATTATAAACTGATTCCAGGCTTGGGGCATTGCAGTGTTTTCCCACATCTTTCTTTAGGCCCATGGGAGGATTTGAGCAAAGCTCATTTAGGTGGTAGAATTAATCTGTCACTTGGTTTAACACCACCATCTGGCCCTTGGATTCCTCTAGTGGGGTCCACTCTATTGCCATCATTTGGGCCAGGTCTCTGGTCTGAGAATACTTTCCTCCCTCCCTCCCACCAGTCTCGGAGGCCCTGAAAAAAGGGTGATAGGCACTGCCTTCTCTCCAGACTAAGTAGTAAAAAAAAAAGCTAATGAAGTGCATGTCAGTTGTAGAGACCCCACTTTCTTGCTGTTTATAGTAAGGGTACTGTACCTGTGCATGGTACCTGGTCATATTTAGCTCCAGGTCAACCCTGATTCAGCAGAACTATGATCAATGGCATCTCAGCCATGACCATCACGTGTGTTTGTTTTTTTTCAGGCATAGTGTATCTAGGACTGCATTATTCAGTGAGATCCAATGATGAAGCCTAAATGTGTTTTCAATCCATGTATTTTGAATATATAGTCATTGTATGTTGCAGTCATTTGAGCCCAAAATGTCACATTGTTTACACTTTGTATTTTCAGATTGGTTGGTTTAAATTCTAGTCCTTCATTAAAACAATATGTCCATCCAGAACTGACGAAAGTAGCTGATAAGGTTGGTAAAGTTTCAGTTTATCTTGATCCATCTTTATTGGTTGTTTACAACAGTTTTCCCTTGTATTTTGATGAAGTGGGATAGAGATGTTAGTTTTATTAATTATTGATTTGATGTTTGTGTTCATGTCTAGTAATCTTCTCTCCTAGTCAACACTACTCTAGTAGACCATTGACTGACCCATATATCCAACACACCTGGCTACACACTCTGTCTTACTTCGTTTGAGTTGTATAGGATGCTATGTGGAGGTCAAGTCTTGTTTGAGGTGCAGTGTGGAAGTCTGGCATTGCACAATGTGGAATTCTGGCCTTGTGCAGTCTGGAATTCTGGCATTGTGCAGTTTGGAAGTCTGGTCTTGTGCAGTGTGGAAGTCTGGTCTTGTGTGAAGTGCAGTGTGGAAGTCTGGTCTTGTGTGAAGTGCAGTGTGGAAGTCTGGTCTTGTGTGAAGTGCAGTGTTGTAGTTTGTCCTTGTTGTGTGAAGGTCAGTGTGAACCTTCAGACATTATTGATATTGAAGTAATTTTACTTTGCATGTCTTGCATTTGTCTGGATTGAATAGCAATGGTAGTAATTTTAAGGTGATGTTGTGGTGGTGTTCAAACATTTTACTAAAATCTATATCTAGGATGTCTGTAGGTGAATCTGGCTGTTGTTGCTGGGATTGCATTAAATAAAATATGTTGTGTTCATGAATTGCACCCCTTCAAGAATGGTGTGAAACTGAGATATTTAGTCGTTGACTCACACAAATCAAGGATTTTGACGATTGGTTGGTATTTTGAGAACAAATTACCAAGGTGAAGAGAAAGTATTGAAGAGCAATATCAAACAATATGACTCAACAGATAGATTAATAGGATCCTGGAAGCCAGTAATTTTATTAAAAAGGTAAATAATTGGATGGGATTACAGTTTCTTAACCAGGTGCATTGCCAAAATGGGAGAAGACTCAGGAATATTTGTTTCTTTAAATTTGAAATAGCAAAATAAAATGATTTTATTTGTCTGTTATTTGTGAGACACAATGGTTGTTAGGTGCTGGACTTCTGTGAGACACAATGGTTGTTAGGTGCTGGACTTCTGTGAGACACAATGGTTGTTATGTGTAAGGTGCTGGACTTCTGACCACATGGTCAAAAGTTCAAATTTTACTGTTATTATGTTATGCCACTGAGCACATAACTCTACCTGCTTCAGTTTGTCTGACTAAACAGGAAGCTTTCTCCACACCTTGTTCTCAGTTGAGTGGTTAACAGTAGGGACAGCATGGTACAACTGTATAAACAATTGCTACAACAAGCTTTCCACCATAAGTTTATGTAAGAAGTTTTTGTTTCAAACACCAACTTGTGTAAGAAACTTTTGTTAAATTATGTTCCAAACATCAACTTAATAATGAAAATATTAGTAACTTTACCAAATACGTCTAAATTCTTAATTATTTTCAAAATTTATTAAAACACAGAAGCAGTGTATTTCATTATAGATATGGTTATGAAAGGGTTAATGCTGTGAAATGTCGAGTAACTCAACTTCTATGAGCCAAAAACCTGATTTCACTAAATTAAAAGGTTTTAAAAATTATTTCAAAGACAATCTTTCAGAGAAACTTTACTAAAGGCTTATCAAATCTTCTTTATTTTTTTCTATGTATACAAACTAAATTATGGTGGAAGGTTTTCATTTAGATATGAACACTTTGGAGTTGCATTTTTGTTATTTGCATCATAGAAGTAGAGTTGGATTTATATAAAAAAACATTAAGGTAGTGAAAGATTCATCTGGATAAGATGCTAATCTATTTCATATTTGTTACTTAGAAACAGGTGTGGCAAGATTTAATCCTGAAGCGTTGATATACTGGAAATGCCACACTTTAGTGGAACTTCCACTTTTATATCCAATCTGCAGCTTTTTCTATCATTGTCTGAGTTATGAATTACTAAACGGACTTAGATAGAATTCGAACAACAGAATTGCAGACTCCGGACATGCACCGATTTAACTACACAGAGAATATTTGATTTATAATAATTCAAATGTTGAACAATTCTAACATTTTCTACATAACTTTTGATTATCTTTGAAAATCTTTGAGCAATATATTTAATATACTTTTGTGTCTTTCTTTATCTTATTTAGACCTCCAAAGCCATTTCACTGTTTGGTTCCACTGTAGAATCTTTGTTGATTCAGTATGGAATGAAGATTATAGGTAAGGAATTCTCTCTTGGAGCAGGGGAACAGTTTTTTGGAAATATTTTTTACTTTTTACTGAAAACCAACCATCAAAACAAATTCCAATTGATTCAATATTAATATTAATATTTAACTTAGGCTTAAGGCTATGCATTTTAGGGGAGAGAACAGTCGATTAAATTAAACCCAGTTCTTAACTGGTACATATTTTATTGACCCTCCCAGAAGGATGAAAGACAGAGTCAATGGGATGGAAACTCAGAATGTAAGGGGACATAACTAAATACCACAAGGCATTTAGTTCCAGTTCTGCCAATCTATTGCTTTTCTCCAGCATTAATGTTAAGATCAGTCATATTTCTTAATATTATATTATTATGACAGATATCAGTTGTGTATGGTACATATTATTGCTAAGATAATCATAAGATATATCTAGCTAATAGACAATTATCAGTCATATTTGTCAAGTATTATTGCTACAATTATATCTGCTCCAAATTGTTGTTATGAAAAAGCTCAGTAGATGGGAGAATTGTTAGAGGACTGGACAAAATGTTGCTTTACGTTTTGACTTAAAAATCTTGCTGAATTGACTTTCAACTATACACCGCCCCTGTAAAGTTTATTTCATTGTACCAGTGTAAGAAATCAATATTTATTACTGTGATACACACATCTTTCATATTTTTTAGTATTGATTTTCAAAGGGAGTGCCGCAGTGTGACAGGCTGTGCCATGTCACACCATGCAGCATCAAGTGTGTGACACAGTTTTGATTTTGGTTGATACAAGATAACTTTGCCCTCACTAATAATGAACTTCAGAAAGTGATGTCTCACCAACATCTCATATTTCTGCATTCCCCCGAAATACATTAAACCAACTAGAAAATAATATTATCGATTTCTTCCCTAAGATTTATAAATGGGATTGTGTGACATTCATGCCTTTCTTTTGCAATCCCACAACCAATGTTATGACAGCATATTGAATAGCAGGAATGTAGCACATATATCTTGGTCCTGCTATTGCATTGCTGAAGACTGGGTCTTGGATTCGCTTATGCTATATAAGTAATATCTGTCAATTCCCTTATCTTAAGTCTTCATATGTTAAAAATCTGAGTTTTTAAATAAAAATTTCTTCAACAAATCTGAAAACCATGTGAATGAGAGGTGTCAAGTGTCTCAACCAATCAGGAAGTTTCAAATGTTGGACGAAATATAATTGCTTTACAGTATTTAGGTTTGTCTTACTATATTCTCAGTTCAAATTATGCAGAGTTGATTTATTAAGTACTAATAATATTGACTATACACTGCTCTTATAAAATTTTGTCTTGTACCTCATCAAAAGAAACTATTTTCTCTTTTACTCTTATACTGGTTTCAGTCATCGGACTGTGGCCATGCTGGAGCACTGCATTGAAGGTTTTAGTCAATCAAATCGACTCCAGTACTTATTTTTAAGTCTGGTACTTATTCTATCGGTCTCTTAGCTGGACCACTAAGTTACAGAACTTAAACAAACAAGCATATAAAGATAGAGAGACAAGCACAGACACACATACACACATATATAGATATATATAAATATACGACAGGCTTCTGTACAGTCTCCATTTACCAATTCCACTCTCACAAGGCATTGGTCAGCCCAAGGCTATAGTAGAAGACACTTGCCCAAGGTGCCATGCAGTAGGACTGAACCTGATACCACGTGGTTGGGAAGCAAACTTCTTAACCACCCAGCCATGCCTGCACCAAAAACAACACAAGACCAATGTTGATTTCTTACATTTGCACAAGGCTACAAGTTACAGGTACAATCCATCTGACAGGCTTCCGTACAGTTTCCATCTACCCAGATTCACTCACTAGGCTTGGGTCAACCCGAGTCTATGGTAAATAACCTCCCATTGTCACCCACACTACTGCAATAACCTCTCATTGTCACCCCATAGAAGCTCCCTTGTCAAGACCATAAGTTTATTGGGAAGTGGTATAGTCAACTGAATTGAATCATAGTACACTGGAAAGTTGGATGATAAAGTCAACCCCAGCAGGGATTGAACTCTGTAAGTAAATGGATATAACGTAATACTACAAAGCACTGTACTATTTTTACCACTTCACCACTCTTACACCAGTTCAATATTAATATGTATATATGTTAGTCCAATTATAATACTGTGATAAACACCTGTTTTATATACCATATATGTCAGCATATAAGGCATCCTTTAAAAAAAAATCTCCTCCAAACTAGGTATGAAATGTGAACCTTAAATCCTGCAGTATATGGTAAGTTGGTAACATAGGTGATAGTTGACAGTAAGCTAACCACTGCCTTAGTAACTTCTAACATAAATATTTTCTACTGAAGCAACTTGATTCACATTATTCGTCGAATTGGCAGTCGTTAGCGTGTCGGGCAGAATACCTTACGGTATTCGTTCTGGCTCACTGCACTCTGAGTTCAAATCCCGCCGAGGTCAACTTTGCCTTTCATCCTTCCGGGGTCGATAAAATAAAGTACCAGTCAAGTACTGGGGATGGTTGGCCTTGTGCCTAAATTAGAAACAATTATTATAATAAAAGTGTAGTGTAGAACTCTTACCTTGTATAATATGTGGTATGATTGCATAACAACAATAAAACGGATATTCGTCAATAGAGAAATCCATTTACAAAAGCTGTGCAGACGTACTGTAAACAAAGTGACTGCTGACCATGGGTGCATTCCATTCACACTGCTTCACCAGAGTGCTCTGCCATTTGATCGCATTCAGGGAAGATGTTTATAGTAATAATTGTATAGACTAGTAATGGTAGTTTACTATACTAGGCAGTTGTTGTCAGCATATAGTAGTTTAGATTACGGTAGTTAATTGACAATATCTTACCTCCGCTTTTTGGTGATGTTGAACCAAAAACACAACTTGCCATTTAGAGATTGCATTCGAGAACTGTGGAATAGGTGGATGGTTAGCAGAGAAAAGCCATTCAGGTTACTAGTAGCCTACTGAAAACACAGCAACCACTCATGAGGTATTGTAGATTGTGGTAGTTAATTGACAATATCTCCCCACCGTTTTGCAGTGACGTTGAACCCAAAACATGACTGTAACCGTAAAATTAGTGCAATTGGTGGTGGGGTTGTCTTGTACAAGGAGTATAGTACAAAACCTAGATTTTAACTTGAAAATTTGGGGGTTGTCTTATATGCCTAGTTGCCTTATATGCCAGCATATATGGTATATCTTAATATCATTTCTATGACTAACCAGTGTGCAGTATTACTAATACCTTTATTATAACCCAACTATGTCCAAAGCGAGAACAGATGGGTGAATCTGTAGGATAACTGGACAACTGACCAGGTGGTCAGCAGTCCATATCCTACCACTGGCACTGTATTGTGTCTGTGGTCAAGACACTTAACTATCAGTGGTTTAGTCCAATTAGCTGTAAGCAGCTACTTCAGGGAGATATAATTGACCTCTGTAAGTAGTGAAAACACTGTGGAGTTGATGAGTGGTTCGTTAGTTTGTGGGGCTGAGTTCAACTCCTCCTTTGGGAAAAGTCTACATGTGATAGATGAGCATCCTATCTAATAGTAGGTTTACCATTTGCTTGATACTAGGAAAACTGAAAACAAATACGAGCCATTTAAATCATTGTGATTCAATAAAAGATTAGCTTATGTTTTGAGACATCTGAGCGCAGAATGGATGGTCTTATTGTTGTTTTTATATTTGTTTATTTCAGACGAACAATTTATTCTGAACAGAATTGCAGATTCAGCCATTGATATTTATGGAATGGTCAGCATTTTATCTCGTTCATCAAGATCTCTGACCCAAAGACTACCCTCTGCGCAACACGAGAGTCTCATCTGTAATGTTTTCTGTGATGAAGTAAGTACCACTCTCTGTCTTCATCTTGCACAGTCACATCAGTGCAGTTCATGTTCAGCTTGAACTGCTGTAGTTTCAAACTTGTAGGGAAGATATAGGCTTGACGAGTGTTTCAGAGCATTGTGGTTCTGGTGAAGAAGGATTGTGTAAAGTGTTTAGTATAAGGTTTATGACTGAGACAGTAGGGCTGGCAAGAGTATGAAATGTATGTGAATCAGACAGGCTTGGGTAGAGAGGTATTGTGTAGTTTTCTGTTTCAGAAGAGCAGAGATCTTGTAATAGCTATTGAAGAGATAGTGAGAAGAAACAGTGTGCCTGTGGAATACTGGTTGTAGTGTGTTGGACAGTGAGTCTTTGAGTGGCTGTAGTGTGTTGGACAGTGAGTCTTTGAGTGGCTGTAGTGTGTTGGTGAGTGAGTCATTGGGTGGTTGTAGTGTGTTGGTGAGTGAGTCTTTGAGTGGTTGTAGTGTGTTGGTGAGTGAGTCTTTGAGTGGTTGTAGT
>JAOPJM010124125.1:0-13688 GCA_027124095.1 Muusoctopus leioderma
AAAAGTTAGCCCCCTTTCCTGTATCCAACCGGATATCATAGCAGTTAGCCCCCTTTCCTGCGCAACTTTCAGTGGCGGTTAATGCAGTAGTACCAAATTCCTCAATGTAAGCAAATCGCTCCTTCAATGATAGTAAAATGTTCATACCATCTGATTTGACCCGAACGCGTGCCTACTTTAGTTTTCAGTAGAGGAGTACGTTGGCCTGATTTGATAATTTCTCCCTTTTCATCAATTTTTCTCAGCCTAAATGATTTTTCTTTTAGATCTAACATTATATCCAGTGATCTTTCGTTTTAAGCACATAAAGTGGCCGACGATAAAGTGAAAGAAGTTGATTGAAAGTAAATGTTAATCGATAATACTTGGAAATAAAATATAAGTGAAATGCACCTCACCACAAAGTGAAAGAAAATGACTGAAAGCAAGTGATAATCAGTAATAACAAAAAAAAAATACTAATAAACCCATCACTATCCTATGTAATCATTTTATTTCAGTTTACGGAATTTAACCCCCCAACATTTACAAATAAGGGGCCTAGTCTGCTCATCATGCTACAGTGGATTTTCATTCATTTATTTTTGAAAATCTGTACACAGATGTAGTTTTGTCTGCCAATTACAATATCCAAACTTGGGTTTGGAGAAAAAGTAATTAAAAAGTTACAACCGTTTAAAATTGGACTTTTATGTCATTCGTTTATTTGTCTATTTACCATAACTGCCGACCGACACTCGACGTATTACAAATAGCAGCCAAATAAAAAAAAACTCTACAAACTTTGAAAAATAACCCTAACCCCTAACCCTAATCATAACCCATAACCCCAACCCTAACCCATAACCCTAACACTGATGACGTCACAGTGTCGGCAGTTATAGAAAATACACAAATAAACAAAGGCGATTGGCTATAAATGACAGAAAAGTCCAATCTTTAAACGGTTGTAACTTTTTAATCACTTTTTTCTCCAAACCCAAGTTTGGATATTGTAATTGGCATACAAAACTATATCTGTGTACAGATTTTCAAAAAGATGGATGAAAATCCACTGCAGCATGATGAGCAGACTAGGTCCGTGGGTTAATAATAGTTAAAGTGTGTTGCTGAATGAAGTAAAGGCAAAAAGAAACAAATTACTACTATGTTATTGAATTTACTTTCTCCCTGACGTTTCCTTTCTGATTAATCACGTGATTTAACTATTAGTTTATCAGATTGTGTATAAAATATTTACTTTAAAGTCTGCTTTTTGTTGTATGTTTTTATATATTATTAGGAGACATATCTAAAAAATAAAAAAAAATTCGTCTTTAGATTCTTTTCATATTTCTAGCAATACAGTGGAAGCCGCTTATAGTTACCGAAAAGACTTCAACCTAAAGGGTGCAGTCTTTTTGGTAACAATAACCGGCTGATAACGTTAAGCAAATATAGAGTTTGGGACTCACTAATTTCGAGATTGCAAATGAGAGGTGTCACCTAATTTCAAAGGTTAACATAATAATGACTTCTAACTTCGGCCCAAGGACTGAAATTTTTTTTTGTCGATGGTATCTACCCCAATACTTGATTGATAATCTATTTCATCGAACTCGGAAGAATGAAAGGCAAATAACATAATATTGATTTCTAACATTGGTACATGACCAGAAAATTTGCAGGATGATATAGCCGATTAAATCGACACCAGTACTTGACTAGTACTTTATTTCATCGACCTCGGAATGATAGAAGGCAAATTTGACCTCCGCGGAATTTGAACTCAGAACATAAAGAGCCGTAACTAAATCTGACGATCTAACGATTCTGTCAACCTATTTTGATATTTATAGTGGTCGGACCGTGGAGTGCCAAAATCAATAGTGAGCCGAACAAAATACCTATGGTGTTTTGTTACGTTCTGTAATATTTTATTTTCGAAATCCACTATGTTCTACTTTCTCTTTCAACCTTCCGGAGTCCATAAAACAAGTTCCAGACAAGTACCAAGAGTCACTTTAATTGACTTTGCCTTCTACACCCAAATATTTAATATCGTTCCAATATTAGAAATAATTATATTAACCCTTTCGGTACGGGAGTCGTCAATAAGCGACTTGAGATTTTTGCATGCATAAGCGATTCTGCGTCAATAAGCGATTCTACGCATTTGTGATGTTTTGAATAGCTTACTGGGTATACACATTGTTTTGCGTACCGAAAGGGTTAAACAATTTATGATACTGCCCCATTTACACAGATACTATAATCGAACAAAGGAAAAAAAGCCTGAAGTCGCAGAAAAAAAATCACAGGAAAATTTCAATAAATGATTGATTTCATTTTTTTCTTTTTCTTTATTTCGTTGTTTTATTTAAGATATTGAATAAGACGTGATTTCTTTTCTTCACATACATGTAATGCCATTATATAAATTGTGTTGTCATTGTTGTCAGCTAATAAGCGACATGAAATATTATTTGTTTAATTACTTCAACTAAAAAATCATGGCAATTAAATGAAATGTGACACTGTTTCCTGTGACTTTTTTGCCTAGCCAAAATTGTTGATTTGTTTTTTTTGTGACATTTTCTTTCTCTGTGACTTCATTTTCGTTCACCATTTAATCATATCACATCCAACGCACTACTCCGATATATAGAGTAGATCGTTTGACCTTTCGTGATGAGTTGTTCTTTTCTGTGATTGCTTAGCTCCAAGTCAGCCCTGATCGAGTGGGCATAGGATCAAACGCATTCAAATCGTAACAATCACATATTGTTTGGGTTTTTTTTTGGGGGGGGGGCGTCAGATATCTTAGACGACAGTATCCAATGTGTCTTTTCTTTTATTAAGATGATAGAATGGGATTTGAGGAAGATTTAGCTGCTGTTTCTTGCAGGTGGAGCAATCACGGAGAGGCTCGATCAGGACTTGTTATTTAGCTCCAGATCAGTCCTGCTCGAGCAGACCTAAGATCAAAAGTGATTCAACCGTAACCATCCCGTCTTTTTATCGGGCATAGAAAATATGGCCTACATTGTCCAGTGTGTCCTTCCTTTTTTAAGAAAGTCAGGTGTGATTTGAGGGAGATTTAGCTACTATTCTAACAGGTCGTGTGACTACGTAGAGGCTCCCTTGACTTCAGTTTTGTAGGTATGCAGTGTACGCATCTAGTACATGCTGACATATACATCCCTGAACATTAAATGCCAGCTCACCACACTAGAACGACATCCTATACACACTGCGGCACTACGTAGTACACATAATTGTATGGGCTGTTGTACTGCAGTGTGTGGAATTGTACATAATGGTGATGTTCTCTGCTGAACGTGTTGTTATTGTTTCGCCCCAGGTCAGCCCTGATCGAGCAGAGCTATGATCAAAGGCGTTCTAGCCATGACTAGATCGTCTTTTTGTACATCTAAGACTACATTACTCAATGTGTCCTTCCTTTTTTTAAGATGGTAGGATGTGATTTGAAGAAGATTTGGTTGCTATTTCTAACAGTTTGAGCGACCGCATAGAAACTCCCTCGTTGGCTCTTCTGCTAAGCATGTGTAATTAATTGTGCGGTGAGCTTGCAGTATTCTGCATTTAATTGTTAGGGATATTTGTATGTCATGATATACGACGTGTGTACACTGCATACCCACGAAAGTAATAAAGTAACAATTAAATAAATATATCAATTTTCTGCCACATTTATTGAAGAAGCGAAACACACACATTTATACACATACACAGCATTACTAGATTCCACATGATTATATACATATATACTACAGAAAATGCCATATAACCAACTAAACACACACAGTGCAGAACTCAATGGATAAATTAAAGCCATATTTCTGTTTGTGTGTCGTACCTAACTAATATTTCTTCCGAATGGTGTGCATATTACTATGCACGCATATATATATATATAATATTATATAATGATACAAATTCACAAAGGAAATTACAATGTTCACATAAAAAAAACAAACCTACATTTTTTCAAAACAGGTATCTTAACAACAAGATGCTTTGTAGAATGCAATTATATCTATTTTAAAAATTTGTCGGTGCAGTTTTTAGTAGTTTCATAACTACTAAAATAGGAGCCAAAATTATCTTCTATAAATGCACTCAAGAATTCAGTATGCATATATTTTTGGTTATTGGAAAAAATATATTTGCACATGATAATTTGTTTTTTATAACCATTCTTCTTTTATTTCCGTTCTGTGTACATCGGTCCACCCTAGGGCGGTTCTTGTAGCTTATCAGTTTTTTTCTGAGAAGCGGTTGCTAGCTCCTCGCTTAACCCCTCTTTTTCAATTCTGGAGAAAGTGATGTTGTGAGTGATCCCTTACAACTCTTCTCACGGATCAACGTATCTTATTCCGAAAGGGTGAGAGCGAGAGAAGAATCGTCCCCAGTACTTGACTAGTACTTTATTTATCGACTCCAGAAGGATGAAAGGCAAAGTTGACCTCGGTGGGATTTGAACTCAGAGTGCAGGAACAAATACCGCAAGACATTCTATTCCATGCTCTCACAACTCTGCTAATTCGCCGCCTTTTTCATACCCAAAGAACAATCAAAATTTGAGGTTAACATTGGTCTCATAATATAACGACTGAACTACTGAGTCATTTATCTTGTAAGACTAGTAGTTACTACAAATAAAATACTTTGTTCGCCTTTCAATTGAATATTACTTTGGGAAGAAACGCCTATTTACTTACGCAGTAACATTTACTTTAGTGTATTTACATATTTATAATAAAGCACAATGGCCTTGTGGTTAAGCTATTATATTACTTAGTTGATCAGTCATAAGTTCATACGTTACTGCAGATATGATATTAAATTTCTAAGTTTTCCAAGACGTTAGATAATTGATTTTAGGTTATTCTGATACAGAACATTAACTGCGAGATAGTCACTATAGAATTGTCATGGTTCTACGTCAGCTTGAATTGGATTAGAAGTGATATAAAAATAAGATTGTTGTTTTTGTTTAGCCACAATACTTCATTATCATCTTTTTTTTTTATATGGTAGAGTGCGATTTAAGGGAGATTTGGCTGCTATTTCTAGCAGGTCGAATGGACTACGTGTATGGAGATGTCTAATTTTTTTTTACTCTTTAGTCAGGAGGGAAGGCAGTGCCTATCACCCTCTTTTAGGGTCTCCGAGACTGGTGGTGGGAGGGAAGGAGGGAGAAAGTTTTCCTCAAACTGGAGACCTGGCCCGAAAGCTTACAACAGAGTGGACTCCACTAAAGGCACCCAAGGGTAGCCAGGTGGTGGTGTTAAACCAGCCAACCGATTACGCCTACCACCCAAGTAGGCCATGGTGGGATTTGAACTCAGAACCCAAATAGCCAGAACAAATAATGCAAGGTATCTCATCTGACGCTCTAACGATTCCTCCGCTAGTCCACTGCCCAAGATTGGTGGTACTTAATTTATCTACTCCGAAAGGATGAAAGGCAAAGTTAAGCTCAGCGTGATTTGAACTCAAAGCGCAGTGAGCCGGAACGTATACCAGAAAACATACTACCCAACGCTCTAACGACTCTGCCAAGTTGAAGTAGAGACTGTATCTACAGTTCCTCTCGATAAACGAACTTGAAGCTTTTCTGTTTTTCTTCCCAGAAGAGTTGTATGTCTTTCTTCTACTTAACATTCTAAAATCTCAAATAATCGCTGGCTTTAACAGATTCATAAAAGGATCCAACCAGACTACTCACGATTTTATGAGTCCCTGAGTAAGACAACCTCTACATGTCCCAATTTACCTAGTTCTAAAGAAGAATGTGTTGGGGGTATTTTTGAGGAAATTTCATTAAAATAGACCAGCGACCTCGTCAAGAAGTGGTATGTATTTAATTCACTTAATGCTACAAATATATTGAAATAACATTCGCCATCAAAATTCCACACTTATTTGTAGGATACTTTTATTTAGATCTTTACCAGCACAAACACGCTTAAAGATAGCGTTTTGGTAGTGACACACATACTCATACGTATATATATGTATTTATTTATTTATCTGCCACAACGGTTATCATTTATGAAAACCAGAATTACGCACAGACAAAAATCTGTTTCCTTAATATAAAGATTGATATATTTATTTTATATATGTTTTGTCCAGTTTTATCTGAAAATTCAGTTTGAAAAATATATTGCTGTATTTTGTGAAGTTGACTCTTCCAAAGTACAACAATATATATTTAGTTTTCTTTTCTAAACTGGTATTTGCAACTCGATTGTTTTAGTGGACAGTTTATCAGCCACATAAAACGTAGAATAAGCTGATAAGTTAGAACGCATCTATACATTATCTACTGCTGCACCACTGCACGTCTTTATCTTTAAAATAAACTCAGTTATTATCTACAAAAGTAGCAGCTAACCGAGTCAATAGGTTATGACTTCATATAGAAGGAACTATTGTTTATAAAAGTTTGTAAAAAAAATAAATAAATTACAGTGAGTTGATTTGCTGTGAGGAGTGAAAAAAAAACTGACGTTTTGGACACTTGTCCTTCTTCATAGAGAGGGGGGGATATAATAGGTTTTAATATCACGGACGTAAAATTGCATATCAGAAATGGAAGAGTGATGGAGTGAAGTGGGGGGGGGGTAAATGAAGGGAAAGAGTTAAAGGGTGACTAGTGTGAGCATCTGGGGCACTTTATAATAGACTACTGTTTTATTGATTTCTAGTTTTCCTATGTGTATAGTTTGGAAAAGTATGGGCTCTGCCAGGCTGACGTATTTATGTATTTTATTTATCTAATTTATATCATTTAGTTCACTGCATTTCTGACAGCGAGAGTGACAAGGGAGTGTCTGCAACTCGGTGCAGAACAAATATAACAACAGTTTTTCGTTTCTATCACTAGTGTCCCAACAACCCAGTTGATTATGGGACTTACCTTAATCATTGTCTGCTGCATTGGGGTCTTTGCTGTTTGACACACGGCATCCGATTTTATAGAAAAGTTATCCAATTGTATTGAAAATCTGTACACAGATATAGTTTTGCATGCCAATTACAAAATCCAAACTTGGGTTTTGAGAAAAAAGTAAATAAAAAGTTACAACTATTTAAATATTGGACTTTTATGTCATTTATAGACAATCGCCTTCGTTTATTTGTATATTTTCTATAACTGCCAACACTGTGACATCATCAGTGTTAGGGTTAGGTAAGTCTATTGATTGATTTGTCAAATTTAATTCACCATGGTTTTCCATTTTCTTCTCATTAAAAATGTTTATCTTTCAAAGTTTGTAGAGTTTTTTGATTTGGCTGCTATTTCTAAAACCGTCACAGTGTCGGTTTGGCTAAAAATGACATAAAATCCAAACTTTAAATGGTAACTTTTTAATTACTTTTTTCTCCAAACCCAAGTTTGGATATTATAATTGTCAGGCAAAACTATATCTGTGTACAGATTTTCAAAAAATAATGGATAAAAATCCACTGCAGCATGATGAGGAGACTAGGTCCCTCCATTGTTTCTCTCACCCCAAGAAGACTGCCTATCGCCAACTGGTTAATCTAGGTGTGAGGGGGGGGGGGGCATCTGGTGTTTCAATGACCATCTATTTTTTTTTTAATCATAAGAACAATTCTGAATATTATGGTTTTTGCGTGTGACTGAAGCACAGGGTTTTAATTTCAAATCTTGGTCGGGTTCTTACTACAGGTGTTTCATAACGCATTAGAAACACTAATTAGTAGCAATGCCTTGCATCTTTTCTATCAAACTTGGATAAAAATCATAAAGAAAAATTTCTCAGATTTCCAAAAAACCGGGACAGAATGTCAAACCGGCCGGGACAACGTTGCTAAACCGGGACGTATGGTAACCCTACATATACATATACTTACATATTTACACCATAGTGTAAGTCATTACAGCTATTTAAAACCTTTATATTAATTTGGTTATATTTTCTAATAGTATTGTATGTTATAATGTGTAAAATCAGGTTACAGTAGAAGTGGAACATTATCAATTGTTTTTAAACAATACAATATCAAGTATATTTTGTTAAACTATGTAAACACTATTTTATGAAATTTAAAAGGACATCTTGAAGTATATTTAACAATAAAATATTTTTTAGTTGGTTTAAAATGGGTTTTTGCATGTCATGAGAAAGTCAAAAATGTATAAATCTAATTGACGGCTGTAAAATGTTGACCTTACTTGTTTCGTTATTTTTTTCATAACTCTCTGCAATCCCCCGACCAGGCAGTGCTGCCCAAATGATTTGAGGGGGGGTCTTAGGTTTACGTAACTACTCTTCTCTATCTCTCTCCCCTACTTTCTTTCTTCCATTAATGTTTGCTCCTCTTTGGTAGGGGACATCCTCTCCTTTCCAACATGGACTAGTTCCAACAGGAAGGTGGATGAAGCTCTATTACAGTGGAGGGAGTTCAGTTTGTCAGTTCCAGAGCAGGATAAATTCACTCAGAGAGTTTGGGACATACTACGGTTGAAGCATATTTTTGACTCACCTTTTGATCAATCTGATCAATATTCAAGGTGTCACCTACTTTGTGCAAGTGCCAAATTTTCTGGGGGTTGGATTGACACCTTGCCTGCAGCAAACATCAGTGGTTTATTTAGTCCAGATGAGTCCCACATCTCTATGGCTTTCAGAGTGAGAGTCAATGTCTGTGGGGGATTGAAGTGTTGATGTGGTAAACCCCTTGACTCTGGAGGAGGTCTTCATAGCTTTGCACACCACACCGCGTTAAACTTAATTATAAAACAGGACCTAGCCAGAGTTAATATCCCCTCAATTTCTGGGACCAGTTGGATGTTCCAGGGTCGATGGGAAGAGACCTGACAGACTTACCCTCTGCCCTGGGGCTACAGGTAAATACCTCATATGGGACACCACTGTCAGCAACTCTTCCACTCCATCACACATCCTAAATGCTGTGGTGGAGGTGGGGGTTACTGCATCCACGGCCAAATGGAATGAATTGCTGAAATACTGTAATTTGTTGCTGAATTACATTTATCAGCCCGTGGAGTTTGAGACGTCCATGGAAGCCGGGTCACTGATAGCAAAGTGTTTGTCGTCATTGTTGGTGGTACATCTTACTCACATATCAGGTGATGCTCGCGAGGGTGCTTGGCTGTTCCAGCACCTCAGCCTCGCTATCACTCGTGGTAATACCGTGTTTTGGGTTGTCTCAAAATTTTTTAGAGGGCAGCACCAGCATTTTCTGTTGTAGTGTGCACTTGAGGGAGCGTGCATGTCTTTTCTTTTTTTTTTTAAATTTATTTATCCCTTTAATTTTTTTTTTAATATCGTTCTCTACATTGTATAAAATAAATCTTTAACAATACAATTTATTATTCCCGTTTTTAATTGAATATTATTTTATTTTTGACAAACCTTGAATTTTATTATAAGAAAAAAAGAAAACATTAAAACAGTACAAGATGACGTTTACTCATCCGAATGCTTGAAAAATATATTTCCAAGGAAAAAATGTTTTTTTATTTTGGAAACTAAACTATGGTAATTAAATTTTAATGAAAATAAAAATCTACACAAGTGCGATATTTTTTTCTTTTTGTTTTACATTCGAATAATGAAGATTAATTAAGCAAAAATAATATAATTTTATATTCAACAATATATACTCAAAGCGTATGCTGAACACATTTGTTATGCAAAACTTAGGTGTTTGATATTCTATATTTAACACTAATTAAGAAGGCTGTCATCACCGGAAGTTATGTTGTCTGTATCACGTGATTACGAACCTACGGTAAACAGTACTCCCAAGTCAACGATGTCTGAAATAACCTTGTATTGGGGCTCCGGCAGTATACCATGTTGGCGGATTATGATTACTTTAGAAGAAAAGGAATTGAACTACAACTCCAAATTGATGTCGTTCGAGAAAAAAGAACACAAGAGTGAAGAAATTATCGAGCTAAACCCTCGTGGCCAACTCCCCACTATGGTAGTTGGTAACTATGTTGTTAACGAGTCGTTCGCCGCTTGCGAATACCTGGAAGCTGTGTATAAAGATAAAGGCACCTGTTTGTTCCCACCTGCAACTTCTGCTGAGCAATTAGGCTTAGTCTATCAAAGAATGCACGAAACCTGCAATATCCAACAGAAGCTGATTACTAATATCGTTTACTATCTGTGGAGTAACTCCAACCCGGACAAAGAGCTGCTTAATAAACGATACGAGGAGCTGTCCGTGGAACTATCCCGCTGGGAAAACTATATGAAGGAGCTTAAATCGACCTTTGTAACCGGTGCTGACATGACCATGGCAGACGTGATGTTTTTCCCGTATATTGCGTTCGCGGTTCGATCTGGCCTGAAGATGGAAAGTCGCTACCCGTGCTTGGCAGCCTACTACGATATGATGAAGGATAGACCCAGTATAAAGAAATCCTGGCCACCACATTGGATAGACACACCAAATAACACTATCCTGGCTGATGCCTAAATGTAGTGATATAACCACGTTGTGACCATCTCTTTTTCTCTTTTTCACAGTTGTCACTGTAATTTGGTTGTTTTGACTAATGAGATATATAAAATTCTACATATCTAATTATTACCCATGGAAACATTTCATATATAGTTATATAACCTATTATATAACCCATTAGATATATGCAAAAATTAAAGTTACACTATTTCTACTACACATGTTTCTGTCAAACTTCTTTCTTCGTTGTTTTGTTCAGTTTGTAAATTACTAACAAGTACCTGCTTCTTTTAGGCGTCTTTTTTTAGAAATAACGAGATTTAAAAATGTATTTCAGAGAATTATTTTCACATCGAATCTGATTTTCTTTGTCATTAAGAAATCGTTTTGCTTTTAAAAATTTTTTTTACTTTAAATCAACTTTGTTATTATTGGAGATTTTTTTAGGTTCGTAAATGTTTACTGTTTTAGCGCCTATCCCGCTTTACGCAGTCCACTTGCTTTTTGTTTTTAATTGATGCGACCAAGATGTTCCAATCGCCGCGGCCCTCCGTCTGTCATTGGAGGTATATATATATATATATATATATATATATCAACGTTAACTCGGGCCTCGGAGGACCTGTTTCTTGCCACGATGAGGTGGGATTTGAATTCAGAATGCGAACAGTCGAAACAGATACCGCAAAGCATCCCGTCCAACGCTTTAACAATTCCGCTGGTACTTCATGTATCCGACTGCGAAAGGATGAAAGGTAAAGTTAACCTCAGCATTTGAACCCATAATGCACAGCCAGAACAAATAACACTATCTAAATATGACTGTCACGTCACCTAGGTTCGTAAATATATTTTTTGACATTACCAACTTCTGTGGCATCCACTAAAATTTGGGTTAAATTGTTATTTGACGTTTGTATTTATTTATTTGCACTACTTATATATCTTGCACAAGTTTACATATCTAATTAAACCAAAGATTACCTTTGTGTAGAAGCTCTGTAAGATAGCTTACAATGAAATCCATTCAAATTGTTATATTTAAATCTATGCAATAAGCAAACTGAGGAAGAGTTATAAATCGCTCGAAAATGTTTCAATAGATATAGTAACTTTTGCGATATCGCCGTTTAAATATTTACTTCCAAATATAGTTAAAATCGAAGTGGCGTGTTGTGAAAAAAATTCTAAGGTAAGCAAACCCATTTTAAAGTCTTAACACCTATAACTAGTATGAATTCAGAGACAAAAAGGAAAAAAAAATGAATTAAATAATATATTAACTCACTAAAGATGATTTAATTTGGAAGGGAATAATTTTTATCAGGTTTAGCAATTGCTTACCCTATAAGAATTATTCTCTACCCTATACAAATTATTCCCTTCCAAATTTAAATATCTGAGTTAACATATTATTTAATTCAATAGTATATATAGCCTTCTGCATTTTTCTTTTTGTCTCCATTTATACCTAATGTTGTAGGCTTCCATACTGTTAAAACTTTTGTTTTGTTGAATTAGTTTTTACCCATTAATGCACGAAGTTTAATTTTCATTCTACAATTAATTAGAATTAAATAACAAAAATAAACACAGTATGGAGGAAAGTCATAAAAGTATGAATTATAAAATAGTTCGGAACGTGAACAGTATTTAAAATTGAAATAAATACTTGGTATTTTATAATTTCGTGACCGTGTTTTAATTAATGGGTTAAATTGAAAATGTTTCGGTTCTTATACTGGAAAAATTAATAGATTTCAAATATCCGATATTAACCAAATACTGTTAAAAGCTTTGTTAGAAATCTTATCCATTCTAATTGTTTTGTCCTAGTGGTGACCTGTTGAGCGCGCGCATATTTTTTTATCCACCCTGTTATATAATTGGTTTAGCATGTGAAGAGATTTGCGGTATGGTGTTTATATAGGTTCACTACAAACTACTGTGACCTGATTTCCATTTGTACACTAAAATAATATCCTTAGAGAAAAGGAATGACTGTTCCAACTTCGTAACATAGCCAAGAATCTCTTGACTTGGAAAGAAATCGTAACGGCAGAAATTAATACAGTCGAAATAGAGATTTTGAGGTGGTACTTAGTGTACTTATGATTTTGGCGTTCTAATACTTTCTTAGCTCAATTTTTCGTTCCTCTGGATCCTGAACAATAAATATACAGCTAAACTTATATTTCTACCGACAGATATTCACCTTTCACATTTTCTGGTAATTTTATCAATGCTACTATGAGCAGGTATTATGAACTCGCGCTGTTCATTTAGACCAGCTAATTTTCAATCATTTTCTATTCACGACACACTGAATAAGGCGCTGAAAGTGTTACTACGACATACCATCAGCTCCTTAAAAGTTTTATTATAAAAAAACAAAGTGGAGTTTTGGAATAAACCCACACGCCCGTAACATTCTTTCCGAAAATTTGTTTTTAAACCTTGGAGATTAGGATTCTGCAAAATTGTTTTCAAAGTTCTAATTTTTGTCCCCCTCCCTTCTCCGTTTCGGAGTACACAGCCGAGTGTCACTTTTTTAATTTTTTCGAAAGTTTTTTTCTGAATTGTTTGAGATGATTCTGTTAAAAAGAAAAAAAAGAAAAATTAACAGATTCGATTTTTCGAGAAAAAAGTTATGGAAAGTTGCTTCTATCGAAAGTCCGTATTAAAATTATTTTAAAACAGATGGGCGTGCGCATTGCACTTTTTACCACAAAGGAATAGCACCGCATACATCCGTCCCCAAAACTCACGGCACAGTTGTTAAACAAGACTAATTTTAGACAAATTATCGATACAAAGTTCCTATTTCCGAGCCAGAAATTGACAGCTTCTAAATATTTACAAAGCCCAAATATACACACCCCGCCCCACTCAAGTACTCTGCTCATACATTCTAATTAGTCACGGATAAACTTATTCGACGATGTTCGCTTTTAGGACATCACTTTCACGTTCGTGAGCTATCAGCTAGTACCACTTCGTTTGGCGGCCGGCGAATTTTAAAAAATTTCCTTCTAGAATTGTTTTCTGTTGTTAGCATAGGCAAATGGTATGTAAGTAGGGTTAAAACTGAGTTTCGCGTCCCTAACGAAAATTGTCGTGACCCATTTAGTAAACGGAAGTGAGGTGACGTCACGAGTGCCAAAGAGACAAGCGTGATAATGGAATAGCGTATAAACTAAACGTGT
>JAOPJM010124516.1:0-13680 GCA_027124095.1 Muusoctopus leioderma
CAGTCAAGTACTGGGGTTGTTGGCCTTGTGCCTATGTTAGAAACAATTATTATTATTATTATTATTATTATTATTGTCATTATTATTATTCAATAAAGAAATTATTATTGTTGTTATAATATGAAAGAAATCGTTATCATTATTATTATTATTAGGATAGTGGAGCAGTAGAAATGGTAGAAAATCTAACAAAATGCTGTACAGTATTTTATTTATCCTGCAGGATTTTGTTTTGTCCGGTTCTGAGTCCCAATCCCACCAGAGTCAACTTTACTTTTCACCCACTCTGGTGTCAATAAAATAAACACCAGGTATCTACTGGACTAGTTGCCTGGTATCCATATTATTCTTCCATATTAGGAGATACAGAATTTATTTCTGCTGGAATATGAAGAAATTAATTATGAGTAGAATGTGTGGGGAACCTCTACATGGTTGTTAAACCTGCAAGAAATAGCAGTGAAATCTCCCTCAAATATCACCCTATTCTCTTAAAAAGGAAGGATACATTGGATAGTGTAGTCTTAGATAAAATTATAGATGCTTGGGAAAAAAGATGGGATGGTCATGATTGAAACATCTTGATCATCGGTCTGATTGATAAGGACTGACCTGAAGTTAAACAAGAACAATGGCAGTTAATTTAGTCTTTGCAGTGAATATATTTGAAGTCTAATCTGGAATACTTAAATTTAAGATAATTGTATATAATAACTCAGTGTCACAACTTATTCCAGATATTTATATCTTTAATATTTATTGTAGAAAAAGTGGTACTATGGCAGAAATGGCATTAAATATCTTTCAGTATTCCATCCCTCTCAAATCCCACAAGGGTTAAATTTTATTCTCTAGGGTTGATAAAATAAGTACCTATCATGTTCTTGGGAGAAATCAGTCCACTATATTCATCACTGAAATATTTCTAGAAGATATAGATGTGTCATCTTGATTGTAACATTAGTAATAAAACTTGGTTATAGTATAACTGTCATCAGTGGCTAATTGTCAGAATAGTTAGTGTCGAATAGAATGCCTTGCAGTATTCATTCCATTTCATTGCACTCTGAGTTCAAATCCCTCCATGGTCAACTTTGCCATTTATCTTCTTGGGGGTCGATAAATAGGGTGGTGTACTGGTGGAATTGTTAGAGCATCAGATGGGATGCTGAGTGGTATTTATTCTAGGACTTTGCATTCTGAGTTCAACTCCTGCTGTGGCCTACTTGGGTGGTAAGCATAATCTGTTGCCCAGCTTAACACCACCACTTGGTCCTTGGGTGCCTTTAGCAGAGTTGACTCTGTTGTGAGTACTAGGTCTCTGGTCTGAGGATACCTTCCTCTCTCCATTCCACCAGTATTGGAGGCCCTGAAAAAGAGGGATGGGCACTGCCTTTCCCTCCTGACCAAGTGATAAAAAAAGATAAGATTACAATATCAATCTTCAGAATATAAGTAAAGGGGAGTGATAAAAAAAACACCACAATGCTAAAGAAGAGGAAAATAAATGTATTTAATATTTGGGCTGTAAACCCTAATTTTAGAATTTAGAAGAAAATATTTTTATTGAATGATATTAAATATTATAAGCACCAATTTGAGACAGAAAAGAGCAACAAGACTTTTCTGTCTCAAATTGGTGCTTATAGTGTCTAATATGATTTTACATTGAAAATCTTAGTAGTAATTCATTCATAATTATTATTGAATGTTTTGACTTGAATAAGGGACAGCTAAAACTTTTATATTTCAAATTTATATTTTCATGATTAGTTCTAATTAGTTGATTATTAAAGCCAGAATACTGAATATATTTTCTCTGACTTCAACATTGTGGTTACTTTCATCACTCGTTACTTATATTGCAGTAACAATGCTTCAAGTAAACTACACTATTGTGCTGATCTTTAGTTGA
The DNA here is from genome assembly GCA_027124095.1 of Muusoctopus leioderma. Taxonomy (NCBI): domain Eukaryota; kingdom Metazoa; phylum Mollusca; class Cephalopoda; order Octopoda; family Octopodidae; genus Muusoctopus; species Muusoctopus leioderma. Next base: position 1,916 of record JAOPJM010124516.1, read on the forward strand.
AACCATTGCGGTATATATATATATTCCAGTGTATATCAACCATTTATACCAATTTCAGTTAACCTAAAGCCTTGTCATGTCTGGGTAAAATAAAGAGAGATATGAAATTGTTATCAAGGGAAAGAAGCTATAAAATAAATTAACAATCAATCTAAGAACACTTAACTTATACAACTATTTCTTATTCAGTGGATTGGCAGAATCGTTAGAGTGTCACATAAAATGCCTTGTGGTATTTGTTCCAGCTCTTTATGTTCTGAATTCAAATCCCGCCAAGGTCAACTTTGCCTTTTATTTTCCCAGGGTCGATAAAACAAAGTATCAGTCAAGTACTAAGGGTGATTTGATCGACTATACCTACCCCTTCAAATTTGTGGCCTTGTGCCTATATTAGAAATTATTATTTAGTCAAAAAAAGAGAAGGAGGGACAGTGCCCAAATCTTTTGATGAGGCAGATGTAATTGATGTTATGCTTAAGCTTTCCTAAATCAATAAAGTTTGATAGCAGTAAACAGAAGACAGTACATTAATATTCAATACATATAAAAGAATGCTAACTAATGTATATCCCCACATCTTTAATGTGAGTTTTCTATGTTCATTATGAGCTGCTATGTACATGGACATGTGCTTGGGCTGGAACTGGACTCCCAAACGTTAATTTCACACTGGTCTGCCTCCAACAGTACTGATGTGATTTTCTGCATTATAGATAGAAAATATGGGTGTTGTAGTAATGGTTATCTTTCCATAGACCTCCGCTGTCCACAGTCTAGGCCTCTACTTATCTCTCGTTTATATAGTATTAAGTGGGAGAGACAAATTTCTCTCTGTATAATAATACCAATCTATCACAAGCAACTTTTCCCATGAGTAAGATCAAATTTAGCACCTCAAGTCTGGAATACATTCATCAAGTTTACAATTACATAAGTGTACTGTTTTTACTGTATAGCACCTATTTACAGCTATGGGGATGAGAGGAATTTGTGAGTTAAATGCCATCACCACAGACACAATGCAGTGCTGATGACAAGATATAGTTCGCTGACTCTTCAGAAGCTTCACCAGTACCCACTATTGATACAGCCATCTGCATCCTTGTTGATGAAGCTCAATTAAGCTTCAACATGTCCAGAATTGTCTCCCACACTTGCTGGAAAATGAAAAAATGATATTAGTCATTGACTAATATTATTATTCTTTCCCTGCATATTTCATCCTACTTTATATTTTTAATGTTTCATGCTGTAAATATGCTTTCACCCCCTTAACCCTTCTAATAATTAGTCTAATTCGTAATAATTAACATGTTGGAAAATATAAAAAAACTGAAAATTTATTTAAAAAATATTTCTAACCTTTGAATATAGCTTTCAAGATTGCTATATCAAAGTCTTCAGCTGAATCCATTTCAAACAGAGTCACGAACTTTGGTTTTTTAAGGGACTCCCACACACAGTCGGTCAACTTATCTACATATGAATTACTTTCATCAAATTCTTTAGTAATTTTTTCTTTTATATCAACTTTCAGTTGATTTGGTAGTAGTCTAGAAAGAAAAATTATTAAAAAAAAATATTATATAAAAATTATAAAGTGTGATTCAAAGATAGTTACATATAAAGAATAATAACAGGACTTTGCTGCTAGTGTTACAAACGAGAAATGGTGTTAACAAACTATCAACAAATAATGTTAGCTGAGTTACTCCCTTGGTGACACAAGTAACAAATTATATTTGCTGGACTACCCTCTTAGTGCCATGACAGCAACATATGTTAGCTGGGCTATTCTCTTGGTGACACATATAACAAATGATGTTAGCTGAGCAAACACCCTCCTGGTGCAATATAGCTTAGTCAAAGAAGGATGAGCAGCACCCATATTCTTTGTAAGACATCTAAGACAGGTGAGGGTAAAAGATGAATAAACCATAACTCATGGGTTGCTGCTAACCACTACTTCAATCTTGTAAATAACCTAGCTGGAAGTCATGGTGTGGATAGGGCTGACAGGAAATGGGGCAGCCTCTAGAAGTGTTACTTACAGTGCCTGTGCCGTAATTGGTGGCAGGCCCTCTGCTGGAGAACCACTATCTCTACCTGTATCTTCTAACAAACAGTGGCACTATGCAAAGAAGGTGCAGTGCATTAAGACATCAAGTTATCCTCAGACTGGTGACCTGATCTGAATGCTTGCAACAGTGGATTCTGCTAAAGGTATCAAAGTACCAGTTGGTGGTGTTAAATCAAGTGATAGATTAGGCCTACATCCAGAAATGGATATACCCAAGTTGGATTGATATATATTTGCCATTTCTATCTACATGTTTTAATGCTGTTTGGTAAGCATAAGTCATGATATCTACTGCTTGATCAGATCCCTTACAAAGAAGGGAAAGGGAAAAAACATAGACAAATCCAATAAGCTCCTGTCATGTCCTGAGCTGGATTCAGTACCCTTCCCCAGCAAATATGTAGCCTTGTGTCAACATAAGAAATCAATATCATCATTATTAGCAGTGCCATATAGCCAAAGATTGAGTCTTTAATAGTGCAAGTGAGATGTGTCAACAGTGTCTGTCTAAGATCTAAAATCAAACTATCAATCTTAGCAATGGTCGAGCTGTAATCCAATGAGGGAGCCTTTACATGTTCACTCGACCTGTTATAAATAGCAGCCAAATCTCCCTCAAATCACAGCCTACCATCTTAAATAATGTAATGAAGGACACATTAGAAAATGTAGTCCAATGTATACAAAAAGACAGGGTAGTCATGGCTGGAATGCTTTTGATCATAGGTCTGCTCAATCAGGACTGACAGGGGTTAAAAAACAACTATCATTCTATCAGAGTGGAAAACAAACCCATCAGTTGTATATTTTCCCTTTCCATCTGCATTTTTGAACGCTGTTTGGTAAGCATAAGCCATGATGTCTGCTGCCCGACCAGATCCCTGACAATAAAGAAGAGAAATTCAAACAGTTCATTAAAATCAAATCTTCAAATAAGAAGAAATCTAGAAATAGACAAATATTTTGAAAAAATCCTTTAAAACACACACATGCACTCAATTCTTTGTTTCCAAGAAAGATGTCACCCTGGTGGTAGAAGCCATATGCATGATGAATTTAATGTGAACTAAGCAGCTGTTACACATTAGCCATTGTATATAGTGACATTATCAAAACCAGAGCCTGAATACAATGGTAAGATAGACTAAGTAAACTGGTGTTCTGGTATGAGGCTGAACCAACTTGATCTGGTACTTATTCTCAAGAGCTGGGTGAATTGTGGCAATGTAAAATAAAGTTATCTACACAGAAAATACAACAAACATCAATAATGGATTTGAACTCATGATCCCTGAACCTTAATCACTTGACTATCTCCCATGCTCTCTCTCCCTCTGCCTTCTCTCACCCACTGTTTCTCTCTCTCTCTCCTTTTCTCTCTTTGTCAATTTCGATAAAATTCTCAAGTGAGATGTTGTCTCTCTTCCATAGTCTATTTCAAATTCCACCAGTTTACCTAATACATTAATCCACATAAGCTGTTGTAAAATCCTCTTGTGTTGCTGTTACCTTCATCTCAATCAATAAAGTATCATGAGTTTGTGGTTGTTGTAATTGTTGCTATTGTTGTTGTGTACCTATGGTGTGTAGGTAGTCAGTAGTATGACTGGATGTGACTCACAGTTCTAGTACTTCTGATATACCATATCTCTTGTCCATCTGAGGACCACAATGTGCACTCTGGCAAGCAGTGGTTTGTAATATGGGTTGCAGTGTAGCAGTTTGGACATGTTGCATTTCTTCTACTGTCCTGCCTTTTCTTGGGTGCCTGTAGAGTCTGACAGTGCCACTCAGGTGGAGTGTGACAAATGCTGTTCTTTTGCACTTATCTCTGGTGGTATGCTTCTTAGCACAGTGTTTGGGGGCTAATGAGGCTAATGTGTCTGGTTGTTTGAGGTTTATTTGATATGTAATAGAAAAGGTTGTGTTGGGTTTGATGTTGGTACAGCAAACTCTGCCCACACATATTCAGGTAGTCTTTCATTTTGAGTATTTTGGCTTCATTGTCTAGGTTGTTGATTTTTAGTCCCAAGTTAGCCTTGATCAAGCAGACCTATGATCAAAGACATTCAAGTCATCCTGTCTTTTGGTATAACAGGGACTCCATTGTCCAATGTGTCCTGTTTTTAAGAGAGTAGTGTGTGATTTGATGGGGATTTGGCTGCTATTTCTAGGAGGTTAGGTGACCAAATAGAGGTTCCTTCACTGGTTTGCTTATATAGGTGGTATGTGGGTGTGGTTTATATGCAGTTTGTAAGAATGTGAAATGCACTATTTTGTGTTCTTTGTACATTGTTGTAATTTTATTGTTGAGAAATTAGGGATCCAGACAGGATGTGCATGATGCATGATGGATCTTTGCGTTGGTCTAATGTGGTGTCTATCAATGCCTATAGTTTGTTTGAACATAACTTTTGCCATTTCTTTTTACAATATCTTCTATATGTGCAGTTAGTGTAGTAGAGGTATTGTAGGTAATTATTAGTAGGAAGAATAAGCTCTGCTTCTTACTAAGAACACAGGAGGTATTGGAGTTCTCTACCTGCCTCATGTATCTCAAAATGTTTGAACTACAGTGTCTAGGAGAGCATTTTCCCTTATGTTCTTAATATTAAGAAAATAAATTAAATTACCATTCTTGGTTCAATTTAGAGACAGGTTTTCTGAAGAATACTGGTTATAAAATACTCTGATTTAAATACATATAACATCCTTCATCCAATAGAAATAGTCATAAGATTTAATCAGCTCACCAGAAATCTAGATAGATCATTAATTAATGAAAATATTTATATAAGATTCTGCACCAATGTAAAACTTTGATATGAGCAGACAAAATATTCTTATATTGCTTCCATTTATTTTTTCTTACCACAGCTTCTTCAGATATGTAAGCAGGATGAACTGAACAAACTTCCAGTAAACTTACTTAAGAAATGGACTATTTACTGACCTTTACTACTATAACTGGGATACCACGTGATATTGATTTGGATATTGTCTCCAGAGTTCCAGGTCCACCTTCGACCATTACTACAATAGCTGGAATCTTGACCTCATCTGTCTCTAAAATTACAATAGAAAAATATAACCTAATTAAGGTATAACATATACCTGAATAAGGTCTAAAATATACCTGATTAAGGTCTAAAATATAACCTGATTAAGGTATAAAATATACTTGATTAAGGTATACAATATATCTGATTAAGGTATAAAGTATACCTGATTAAGGCATAAAATATACTTGATTAATTCATAAAGTATAACCTGATTAAGGTATAAAGTATACCTGATTAAAGTATAAAGTATAACTTGACTAAAGTATAAAGTATAACCTGATTAAAGTATAACATATAACCTGATTAAGGTATGAAGTATAACCTGACTAAGGTATAAAGTATACCTGATTAAAGTATAAAATATACCTGATTAAGGTATAAAGTATACCTGATTAATGTATAAAATATAACCTGATTAAAGTATAAAATATACCTGATTAAGGTATAAAGTATACCTGATTAAAGTATAAAATATAACCTGATTAAGGCATAAAGTATACCTGATTAAGGTATAAAGTATAACCTGACTAAGGTATAAAGTATAAACTGATTAATGTATGAAGTATAACCTGATTAAGGTATAAAGTATACCTGATTAAAGTATAAAGTATAACTTGATTAAGGTATAAAGTATAAACTGATTAAGGTATGAAGTATACCTGATTAAAGTATAAAATATACCTGATTAAAGTATAAAGTATAACTTGACTGAAGTATAAAATATAACTTGATTAAGGTATAAAGTATGACCTGACTAAGGTATAAAACATACCTGATTAAAGTATAAAGTATAACTTGTCTAATGTATAAAATTTGAAGCAAAACAAACAAATCCCCAAAATTCCAAGTCTACCCACTTTACCTTTGTTCTGCTAAGACTACAGATCAAACACGGACAAATAAGGAAAATACATTTATGGTTCTTAAAAAACACAAAACAATAGAAATTTTATAAAAGGATTTTTTTTTACAAAGGCATGAAGTTTAGTCAATCTGCTTTCTGAGAAACAGAATGACTATTCATCATCAACAAATACGGGATCCCACTACTAGACAGATTCCACTTAGTGAACATTTAGATTTATGCAAAACAAACACATCCGAAAAATTCCAAGTCTACCCACTTTACTTTTGTTCTGCCAAGACTACAGATCAAACATGGACAAATAAGGAAAATACATTTATTAAAAAATACAAACCACAACTGAATACACTATAACAACATATCAAAAAGATATATCCAACTATGACACTAAATCACCAACACATTAGATTTTTATTGTTCACACTCTCACACACAAACACATAGACAACCATATACACACATACATACAGATACACAACTTACTGTCACTTGCATATAAGCAAGCAGTCTATTTCTCTGACCACTTTACACAGTGTACTGGGTGCATTTTATCGTGGCACCAACACTAGACAGGTTGTCATGTCCATGACACAATTAAAGAGTCCTCTCTACACTATGTTGTCTCCTTTCGATTGCCAACCACTTTACAGAGTGTACTGGGTACATTTTATCGCAGTGCCAACACTAGAGAGGTTGTCATGTCCATCATATGAATAAAGAGTCCGCTCTACCCTACATTATCTCCTTTTGATCGCCAACCACTTTGAAGGGTGCACTGGGTGCATTTATTAATTTGTCTCCTGCAGTCTTCATGACTTGAGAGTGTGAATAGAAGGAGAATGAGGGACATGAAGGTGGGATTGAAGGTATGAATATTGGTGTGATGGGGAAGCCATGATTTGATAGTAGGGGGAGAGGGATGGGAGAAGGATAGTGATAACTACATATTGGGTGGGGGTGTGCACAGAAGATCCAGGTTGAGTGGGTAAGGAAGCAAGATTATGATGGAAGAAACAGTGATTGGGCTGTGAGGGTGGTAGAGGGGGAGTAAAGTAACAGAGAGGGTAATGGCAGAGAGTAGTGTGAGTGAGATAGTGATGGCAGCTACAGTTTTTTGGCGAGTGCTTGCGTGCGCATTAGTTAGTGATGAATACTAATAGAGATAGCAATATATATATATATCAGTTCAGCTGTTGGGAATAGATTCCACACCTGGAAATTGAGGTTTAAATAAGACTGAAACAAGTCTGGAGTTGTCTCCTGCACTTGTCAAAAAAAAAAAAAAGAATATATATATCAATTGACTAATACCGATTTTTTCCTCACCCCATAATTATTTCTATTTAGCTTTTTAATGCTTCCTGCATTAAATCTGTTAGCACTAACTTAAGTATTATCTGTATTAGAATTATTCAGAAAATACATTACTCAGAGACACTATCTGCATGAAAAATAATAGTTAAGTTAATGTTAACATATTTAATGCAGGGAGCATTAAATAGCTGAAGAGAAATACTTATGCGGTGTTGAAAAAAATATATTAATTATTGACTAATATTATTATAATTAGTTTGGGAGACAACTTTAGACAGGAGACAACTTTAGACATGTTTTGGTCTTGTTATGATCTCATCAGCAAAGCACAGACTTCACTATAGTTGCTGAAGTAGTGATGGGAGAATCATTGAGTAAATGCACAAGATTGTGCACTGGTTGGTGTAGAAAAATAGAATTGTTCAAATATAAATATGTTAACCGTAACTTAACTATTATCTGTAATAGTCTGGTTCCCTATTAGAAAAGGGAATTTAACATGGTGTGTGTGTGTGGGTGTGAGTGTGTGTGGGGTGGGAATTAAACAACCTATCTGTAATACTTTAACTCTACTCTATATGATATGTTTGGATTTCTCAGAAGCAACAACTTACCTTGGATTCTCTTTTCTGCAATAGTATTTTCTAACTCTACTCTGAACTCCGTTTCAACTCCAACAGTATCCTGAGCACCATTATCAACAAGGATAAAATGTGAATGATTAGGATCCAAGGGATTCACTTTTGAGTTATTAGATCCACTTGTTATGTGATACTCTGCAGGCCAAGATCCCTAGAAATCAAGTCAATATTTTTATAGTTACATACTTATTATCAACATCATTGTTATCATTTATATAATTCCTACCATTATTGATCTCATGAGGATCTTACACTAGTCGTTTCTTTGAACCCAAATTTCCTACTAACCTCCCAATGTATCTTTTGCTCTATCCTGTAATTGTTTCTTTTTGTATTTTTTTTATTTTTTATATTTTTTTTTGGCTTAATTAAAGGAGGAAGGGCAGCACCCATGACCTTCAAAGGACTTTTGAAAATGTTGGGAGAAAAGGAGAAAGCAACCACAACTCATGGGTTGCTGTTAACCACTACTTTGATTCATGTAAATAACCTGGCTGGAAGTCAATGGCTATGGGTGGGCCTGTCAGAAAAGAGGGAAGTCTCCCAAGATGTTACTCATGGGACCTGGGACCCTGCTGTATCTGGCAACAGACCTCTGCTAGAGAACCCCTTCCACCTGTACCCTCTAACAAACAGTGACACTATGCAAAGGAAGGGGCAGTAAGAAATAATAAGTTTAACATAGAATGAACTGTTGAACCTTAGCCATCACACACAGTCTGTAATCAGAACCAGATACTGGATCCAATGGCAAATGAGAGACCAAGATGATTGATGATCTCTGAGAAGAGAAGTAACCTTGCCAAATTGATCTTGTACCTATTTGTGATAACTAAGGAAACTAAAGCGATGTAGAATACAATGTTCTTCCCAGAAACAATGAAATGCCAGCAGCAGATTGATTTCATGATTCATGGTAAGATAGTCCAACTCCTTATTCACTTTCATCTTACCTCTAAAATTCAAGTAAAACAGTTAAACAAAACACAGAGGTCAAGTAACTTGAATATATTACCTCCATTATCACAAAATTAGCATGTATCATGAATGGAAATTATATGTGTTATTTCTTCTTAATCCATTCAAGTAATCTATTATTTAAACATTTTAACATTTACACTTTAATAATTAAAATTAAAATGGAAAGAAAAAATCAATATTTTAATATTAGAAATCAATATTTAATATTAATACAGAGGTGTGATAAGATTAGAGGTTAAAAAAAGAAAGAAAATGACTCTAAACAGAAATTTACATCATTATTCACTAAGGATTCCTTGTTCTGTACACAGTTCCATGGTGCAATGCTTATTGCCATCACCTTATTATTGCCAGTCAATGAACGTTCATTATCTTGTATAGCCTTCCCAATATATTTCACAACTCCAGCATGTAAACCAGTACTTATGACCCAGGCACCTGTAAAACAAAGAAACAATGATTATATTCAAATATTGAGATGCACAACAGATATTTCTTCTTTTCTACTTTTTAGTTTTAGTTTGTTTTGTTTTTGTTTGTTCTTTTATGATGCCAATGGTGGAGTTGTTTTCATTCCATCCAATGTATTAAGTTAAATGATGACCATATGCTTGTTTAAAGGGTTGGATTACTGATCCCAACATTTAGGGTTCAAACCCTGACTGAGCTTTTGTTCTTGTGATTAGCCTCATTTACCATAGGTTCTGGTTGAATAGATCAACAGTCCCTGACCTCCTGAATACTACAGGCAATGTCTTCTGAACATAATTTGTATTCTGACAATAACAGATATAAATGTCTAAATGTCTGAGATGAGTTGTTAATAAGATGTTTTGCACTATTAACCTCATGTTTAGAGATAAACATTTTAAAAATGCTTCACACATACACTCTTGCTCCTTCCCTCCCACCCTCTTGTACATCACTCACCTTCACCCTCACTTTCTACTCACATCCTCAGTCCTCTCCCACTATCATACAATCTCAGCTACCTCATCTCATCTATACTCATATGCTTCCCCTCTCACCCTCTCATACATAACTTATCTTCTATTCACACTCTCAGGTCATGTTTGTCCTCAAAGAACAGAGATTATATAGAGTAGAGAGGATTTTTAAGCCTGCAAGAGACAAGGTACCCTCTCTAGTGCTGGTACCACAATAAAATGCACTCAGTGCACTCTATAAAGTGTTTAGTGATAAAACGGAGACAACATAGGGTGGAGAGGGTATTTTTGTCATGTCATGGATATGACAACCTCTTTAGTGTGTTGGTGCCATGATAAAATGCACTCAGTACACTCTGTAAAACAGTTGGTGATAGGAAGGGCATTCAGCTGTAGAAACCAAGCCAAATGAAACATATAAGCATGGTCCCCCATCTAGGAGAGTGGTGACTCCAGTTGGAAATGATGTGGGCAGAAATCACCCGTCCAACCCATGCTAGCAGGGAAAGCGGACATAAAATGATGATGATGATTTCTTGTTTTTAAATGGCAGTAGAGTTTTGGACAAAAAGCTTTCTGGTATTTAGTTATATCCCTTCACATTCTGATTTCAAATGCTACACAAATGTTGAATTTTCCTTTTATCGACCTAAGGTTGATAAAACATGTACCAGGCATGCACTGGATTGATTTAACCCTTTTGTTACCATAGTTGTAAGAAAACACAATGTGTATGTATTTCAATTAATTTTGAAAATAATCAAGAGTTTAGGGAGATTTAGTAAAATAACTAAATTTTTCATTATTAAGATGGTGTTTGGAATATAAATTAACAAATATTTCTTACATAAAATTATGATAGAATGTTTTAATATAAATATGGACATTTTAAAAAGGGCAGTCACCATCGCCACAACAACAACAACCGCTGCAGCAACACCAACAGCAGCAAGAACAAAAAAAAATAAAGAAACAACAACACCACCAAAAACAGCAGCGACCAGAACAGCAACAGTTGCAACAGCCGTGACAACGGCAACACCAGCAGCACCAACAACACCCGCAACATCAGAGCCGTCAGCAGCAGTAGCAGCAGCAGCAGTAGCAAGAGCAACTGCCACGACGCAACAACACCATCGACAACCCAACACACCACCCAGGGGAAAGCCCATTCCAGCACTCCCTGTCTCTCTTCCCTCCTTCCCCTCCCTCCTACATGCACAAACATAGATACACACGCACACGAAAACATACCCCTACCCCCATCCGATTCGGAATTATCCGACTCAGCAACCTCATCTTGCGGTGAATAAGGGGAACCTCTGAGGCCTAAACTATTTTTTTTTAAACAAAAAGAAAAGGAGAAAAACACATACACAAGACACCACACTCAATTCCACAGAGACAACAAAATCCACAACAACAACAAACACACCACCAACAACAACAAAAAGAAAACGCTCAAACACAGAAGAGCAACTCCTGCAGACAAACACACAACCCCAACCAAACACACAACTCCACGCACAACAACAAGGCACATCCACACTTAACTTTGTGCTAGTTAGAAAAAAAAACACAGAACTGTTATCTTACATAGCACAGAGAGGAGACATAGCAACGGAGGGGAAGGGCCTCTGTTTACACACATTAAGGGTACCCGAGGGTCTAAAAATGATCAGGCTCCCCACAACAACCTACACGGAGCTGAAGAAAAGCTTCCTAAACGACGTTGGCTTTTCTCAGGCCACGGCCAACAAAAAACTATTTAGGGACTTCCCCAAGGAAGCCCATGCGGCAATGGAGGCGGGCACACCTCCTTCGCCAAGACCAAAACCATTAAGGTAGGTGACCCCCCCCCCCCCCTTCTTCCCC
>JAOPJM010124713.1:0-13679 GCA_027124095.1 Muusoctopus leioderma
ATCACCCGTCCAACCCATGCCAGCATGGAAAACGGACGTAAAACGATGATGATGATGATGATGATATATATATATTCACTTGAAGCTGGTGATTTACTCCATCGCTATTCAGTGTTTCCCACCATGGCAATCCCTCCAGAGCCAAATAGCTGAAGGGTCACCTGAGGGACCACATGTAGCAAGAAACTTTGAGTATCTACAGACTGAAACATCAGTTTCAAACACATAAATAAACTCTACTAAATGTAATGAAAGGGGGGGGGGAGTTGGCTGAGTCGGCAGAGCATTTAGCCCAGCATTCCCCCGTCACGGCTGATCCATCAAACATGTCTCAAAAACATTCCAGCCATGACCATCCTGTATTTTTTTTAGAGGTATTCAAGAGTACATTATCTAATGCATTCTTTTCGTCATTTGTGTTAAGGCGGTAGAGCGTAAAATGGTGTGGAATTGGCAGAGTGGTTAGAACATTGGATAAAATGCATTGTGGCATTCGTTCTGGGTCTCTGAGTTCAAACTCAGCTGAGGTCAACTTTGCCTTTCCTCCTTTCAAGGTTGATAAATAAAGTACCAGTGTAGGACGGTAGATTGGTGGAATGTTAGAGCATCAGATGAAAGGCCTTACGGTATCTCTTTCAGCTCAATGCATTCTGAGTTCAAATCCCACCTCCTATCACTGTGAAAAAAAAACAAAAAAACCCAAAACGGTTCCTTCGACACCTAGCTAAAATGGGGATAAGTTTAGGAAGTCCTTAACCCTTTTGTTACCATATTTCTACTGAAATACACTACCTATGATTTTCAATTAATTTTGAAAATAATCAAGAATTTGAAGGGATTTAGTAAAATAACTAACTTTCTCACTATTAAGCTGGTGTTTGGAGCATAACAAAAAATCATGACAAAGTTATAATGGAAGGTTTAAATTTCAATATGAACACTTTAAAACATATGAGTTTTTTTTGTTCTCATATTTTACAGCTGGATGCCCTTCCTGTTGCGAACCCTTACATATTTTTGTATGTAAGGTGGTTTTATCACAAATATTTAACTGTTGAACAGCTAATCTGCTGGCCGATTGTCATTCACAGGATGTAAACAAACAATCGCCAGTAGTGATGTCAACAATTAAGACATTGTGGAGACACACACACAACACAACACACACACACACATATACATACATACATATATATATATATGACAGGCTTCTATACAGTTTCTGTCTGCCAATTTCACTCACAAGGCATTGGTTGGCCCAAGGAGGCTATAGTAGAAGACACTTGTCCAAGATGCCACGCAGTGGGACTGAACCCGAGACTATGTGGTTACAAAGTGAACTTCTTACCACACAGCCATGCCTGTACACACACACACACACACACACACACACACACCTATCAAAACAATTGTAGTCAAAGGACACTGAGTTTTCAAAACACCTATTAATTGTTATTCATGAGCATTGCATTGTTTTTGGCTTACATGTTGTGCCTAGCCAAAACTAACATTTCTTAACATCAGAATAGTAGTTTTTGTCTTTATCAACATTTGAGTCACTCAGAGTAAACTAAGTCTACAAGTGGCAAGTAAAAATATATCTGAAAAAGTGAGCCATTACATCTGGCTCAAGAGAGAAGACGAGTGTTGCGGCAAGATTGAACGTTGATGTTGACAAAGACATCTGGCTCAGAGTCACAACATCTGACTCAGAGTCACAACATCTGACTCAAGATCACAACATCTGACTCAACTAAGCTCATGCTGTTGTGTGGGAGTTTTGTTGCCTACATTGGTAGGTGGCTTCGGGTAGCTCTGGTGTAGCGGTGGAAGGGGTTGAAACACCTACATAGCTGCTTCACTGCCTGATGAGACATCGACTCCTGCATTTGGAGACAAAGTACAGCAGCACCCTCAGCACACAAGTGTTTACTCCAAGTGTATTTTCTACAAGTTGTTTTGAGTCAAAATATCTAATCATACTGTTACATATTGGAAAGGAGTAGGTAGAACTCATTACCAAATACTCAATGTCAACAGTCAATACTTATAAGAGGTGTTGTAGGATCTCTAGCAGTGACATGAACCAAACTTACAGATGAACAAGATGTAAATAAGGGAGGAGTTAGCAGTAGGGGTCACTCAGAAAATGAAGTACATTAACATCACAGATAGCTTACTAGAGGTAGTAGATGGTTGCTAGTATGATGATGTCTAATTAATGCTGGAGTTAGTTGTAGTAAAAATATAGTAGAGTGAGGAAAATATGCTATTAGTTTTTACCTCTGCTGGTAACAAACAGTTCAGTTCCTCTCACTGTGCAAAAAGCAGACATTATAAAGTATGTGTTAGAAGTATGATGCCACATGGTAGTGAAATATGGATATTTGATGTGGAAAATTCAATGGAGGCTGGAGAGAAAGGAGGTGAGTACAACAAGGTAGTTGTGTAAAGTTAGCGTGCATAAATGTCAGATAGCAGAAGCAAATACATCTGCTGATGGGTGCTCTTGAAAGAATAAGTCTGTGTGGCAACTGTGAAAGATACCTGTGGCAGAAACACACCAAATAAGACACGAGGGGCTCAGTTAGGATACCAAACTTAACAAATGAGATGGCACAGCATTGAAAGAAATGGTGACTGCCATATTGCAGACCTATACAATACATGGTAGCTAGTGGTGGGGGTGGAAACAAACATTAAAACAATGATGATGAGGAGGATACACACATGTGCATGCACACACACACACACACACACACATACACACTTTGTTTGACTGAGTCAGTCTGTCAGTTCCTGATAAAAATAATGGTAAAATATGTAATTCCAAAGTTATTATCCACAGTCATAAAAATGACCAACATTTCTAGACTCCAATTAAACTTTACAAATTTATTATATGCAAATACACACACTCTCTCTGTTTCTCTCTCTCTTCTCACTCTTACCCTCCCTCCCACTCTCTCACAGACATAAACCAACAAATATATTCATATACACACATACATGAACTTTCATGCACACAGACATACGTAATTCAGAATCCATACAAACACAGAATTTTGCAAACACACACACAGGTATGCACACAGACAGGAATATACATACATACATACATACATACATACATACATACATACATACATACATACATACATACATACATGCATATGTATGTTGATCATATTTCATGTTTATAACAAGTAAATATTGTTCAAATATACATAGCCTTGAAGTAAAACGGCCATCCAGATAGCAAAATGTATTGGTTCTTCTTCAGTCAAAAATCTAATCTCTTCCCTGACTTGATGTGTGTTGCTTGTGGTTACAAGTAGCCCCAAACCTGTGTATAGGGTGGAATCTTTTCTTAAAATTTATTAAGTTCTTAATAAGGAAATCGGGATTCTAACAAAGTGAAAAGTTCTCTTGTTTGAGTCAAGACACTTGTGTATATGTGAGCGTGAGTATATATCTGTATATGTGTGCACATACGTATGCATGTGTGTTTGCAATGTGTGTATATGTGTATATCGGTAGAATCAAATGGAGAGTTTTGTTTTATAAGGACAGGAACCATCAGGTTACAAGACGCTTACCCTTCACTAACACTGTATCAATTCGGTGAGCTGCAGCTCTCATACATATGGCTGTTCAATAAGGAAAAGTGAAAACAAATATGCATTAATTGTTTATATTCCATATGTGTCTCAGGAAAAGCTACCTGCGATAAACTATCATCCTTTCAAAAGGAAAAATTGTTTCTCATCCGCTTAATGCTACAGAAACTGGAATTAAGCACCGGCTCTAACTAGTCATATTTCACTAGAATCTGCTCTGAATTTGAAAGCAGTTATCCGAGCTGGCCAGTTTCCCATTTGATGTTACACATTGTAATTCATAAACTGTACATATGTTGACAAAGCTAAAAAAAAAAGAAGCCAATTATTACTGTTAATGGAAGCTGCTTATAGCAGCTTCCAGACAGCGTTGCTAAACAAAAGTGTGTTATATTATAGTAAGTTTCTGAAGTTGAGTTAAATATGCGTTGGTTCATAGCCTTCACCTACTAAATAAATGGTAACAATGATCATTCTAAGAAGAGTGGATGTCTCCTTTGTATGGTGTATATGAATGACAAATCAATTCTTATGCTTCTGCAATGATTTAATGAAATTGGGTCAAGGAGAGATTCTCCGAGTAATTTGATTCTGCAATTATGATTGAATCAAAGTCAAGAATGATACTGTTGAAATTTTAATGTAATTGAAGAAGGGAAGTGAAATGCTGCAACCAGTAATCGAACGTGTATCACAAGTTCAGTTCACCGAAGCTTACCATTACTCTCTAAGAGAGTAGAGGCTAGTTTATATGCAAATCT
Organism: Muusoctopus leioderma; assembly: GCA_027124095.1. Lineage (NCBI taxonomy): Eukaryota > Metazoa > Mollusca > Cephalopoda > Octopoda > Octopodidae > Muusoctopus > Muusoctopus leioderma. The sequence continues at coordinate 4,382 of JAOPJM010124713.1, forward strand.
ATTCGTTTCACCCGTCGACTAAATGAGTACAAGTAATACATTATAATCTATTTGATCGACTATGAAATAAAATCTTCCCATAATCCAAAATACATAAAATGGTTATTACTGAAGACTCGAACTTCATGCAGTGTGTTGAGGGAAAATCAAGTATGCTAGCGCCTACTTAAAAAAAATATGGCCATCGGCTTAAGTGAAAAAAATGTTGGAATTCTTAATGCCAACTGTGTTTTAATAGAAACCAAAATAATAGCTCTGATAAAATTAGCGTCAATAATTACAATCGTTGTATTTCATTTGTCTGAATAAGAGAATTATAGTAATTTTCGAGGATTATAATAACTAGCAGGACAAATTACACGCTTTATAAATGTTCTTATTTCTATTTTGATGCATAAATTTATAGATCTTCATGACATTGTTTCATTATCTTAAACATTTCGATTGTCTTCGGTTTCGTTCTATAGTTAAGCTTGTTAAAACCCTAACACTCGGACACATGTCGTGACAAGCAGAATGTTATAGATTCTCCAATAAGAGAATTTTAAAATATTATTACGATATAAAAGAAATTTTTTTTTTTTTTTTTTTTTTTTTTTTTTTTCCCCAAGTTTTATGAAAATAAATAAAATACAAAGTTGAATGAGTGATTGTTACCCCTTAGCATTTTCTTTTTATCAGAACTGATTCTCTTCGAGTACCTGCTGTGTAGAGTGGCAGTAGAGCTCCTCGAAATCTGTGTTTGCCATACGGTTTCACTTTCCAGTGAAGTCATTTCACTTAACGCATACGTCTCTCTCTCTCTCTCTCTTTCACTCTCTCTCTCTCTCTCTGATTCAGTCAGTTGACACCTTTTATTTCCAATGTTTTCTTCACAAGTTTAACTGACGACACAGGCTTTGGCAGTGCAATAACGCTTTATTTCTTTTCTCCGTACATAATCTATCACCTAAAGACGCTATCAAATTAAACCACTATATATAACAGGGATAGCTAGATAGCTAAACTATGGCTCATGTGCCAAAAGTGGCGCATTTGGATGGTTAGAAATGGCGCATTGCACACCCACCTATAATTGTTCGATACACGTTTGATACTTGTTTGATCCTGAGGTGACAGCCAGCGCCGGTCCATCGCAGCTTTTCGCCAGTCAGTTTACAGTTGACACTCCTACGCTACAGAGTTGTGCTTTGCCCGTCTTTTATGGATATTGTGGGTTGTACTTTTTCAAAAATTAAGACTTGTTTCTACTTTATCTATCACAGTGCAAAAGAAAATCAGAAAGTGGTAGTAAGTGTGGGAGAATGAGCTCTTATTTATAGCGTGTCCTTCAGGAAAACCGCTGTGCATTGTTTGTGAAAATAGTTTCTCGGATAATAGAAAATATGATCTTAATAGACACTACAAAATACAACATCAGACTAAAATAGAAGGAAAACTGAAGCTAGGTTAATTAGAAGGCGCCATAGTTTCTGGATACAAAAAAATTCTCTCTATTAACAATTAATTGGCTTATAAAAACCGGTTGTCTTTGGTAGGAATTGACGGGGAAAAGATAATTAGCAGTAGGAAACCTAAACTGATTATCTAATTATCTAAATTTCGTTTCTATCACATAGATTTTTAGTTAATAATATACCAAAATTGTTTACCTGCTTGTCCCATAACCAAGCATTTTAAGTGTCGTCGTCGTCGTCGTCGCGGTCGCGGTCGCCGTCTTTGTCGTTGTTGTTGCTGTTGTTTTGCCCCAATCTAACTCTCATCGAGGAGACTTATAATCAAAAACATTTTAGCCTTGACCATCCCGTCATTTTGTATATCTAGGACTGCATTATCTGACATGTCTCCGTTTTTTAAAGACGATAGGCTGCGATTTGAGGGAGATTTAGCTACTATTTCTAACAGATCGAGTGACCAGGTAGAAGCTCCTTTGTGATTTCAGATGGCTTCAACCAAGAATCGAAACCTGGTAGCAGACTCGGCTTATTAGGAGATTTGTATGCGAAATAATATTCAATGATTAGAAGATTAAGTTGACAAAGTATTCTCAATGATAATGGATCACCGTCAGTTTCGACGATGAGTGTTCCAATTGTTCGATCATCGGAACGACCTACTCATTGAATTAGCGTGTAAGCAGTAGAGCATTCCACACAGACACGTGTTCCCTTAACATAATACTCAGGCAAAATCAGCGTAACACAGTTTGACAAGGCTGGACCTTCGAATTACAGGTACAATCCAGCCGACGGGCTTCTGCACAGTTTCCATCTACCCAAATTCACTCACAACACTTGGGTACTGTAATTGACTGAGTATTACACAGACTCATACTCTTAACGTAATACTCAGGTAGAATCAGCATGACACAGACTTTCACAAGGTTGGCCCTATAAATTACAGGTAGAGCCCATCTGACGGGCTTCTGCACAGTGTCTTTCTAAATATACATAAATAAAAGATCTGTCTACATAAAGATCTACACATTAGACTAAGAATGGAAAATAGATGAGTCACCCACACCCTCATGAAGTGCAACTGTCTACTCCTGGACTAAAGCAACAAACAAAATTATCTAGACAAGAAAAGATGAACAAAATTTGATCGCAGAGACCATTTAAATAGTACAAATAATACCATAGAAGCTGACATTAAAACCATGTGCGCGCGAGTGTGTGTGTGTGTGTGTGTGTGTGTGTGTGTGTGTGTGTGTGTATGTGTGTGTGTGTGTGTGTGTGTGTGTGTGTGTGTGTAAAAACCTAATTAATATATTAAATAACAACTGAAATATATTAGCTATCATTAGAGAATAGAAAAAAAAGTAGATAGAATGTCAAGAGCAAAACGATTTGTTATTAAAGAATACAGACAAGGAAATGAGTACATACGAAATTAGACGCAATCATATACTTTATTTAAGTAGGACAACAAAAAATAACCAATCACAGGAGACGAAAGCAATATATATGACATGAGCACAAAGCTACAACATTTTCTTTACTTTATTTTTTGGAGGGGATGTTAACATCAAACCGGTATACACAAACACATGCACACACATATATGCATATACGATGGACTTTCGCACAGTTTCCGTCTAGAAAATTCACCTCACAAGGCATTGGACAACCCGAGACTACAGTAGAATATACCTGCCCAAAGTGCCACACAATGTGATCGAACCCAGTTTAACCTACGTAGCTGCAAAATGAACTTCTTAACCACAAAGCCTGCGACATATAAAATTACTCGACAAATTTGGAAGAGGTTTTACAGGCATATAAATCAGGTGAATAGACTACTAATTAACACTGCCACGAAACGAGAAATAGAACATTCCACAAAGAGATTACATAATGGAGAAGACGAACCAATGGTGGGGGCGTTCGACCTGCTAGAAATAAAAGCCAGATCTTCCTCAAATGACACGTCAGCGTCTTAAAAATTGTAGAACACTTTAGATAATGTGATCCTATATGCACTGTCTGAATAAATGACAGAATGGCCATGACTGAATCGGGGCTAAGTAACAACAACAATGGAGAATAAATTAATAAGGTAAACCTATACACAAAAAACTCTGATGAGAAACTTGTAGTGCCCCTCTGGCAGAAAATACACTTATTCACCTTTGCAACATGTGCTTTATATTTTGGCGCGCGAGGTTCTTAACTCGGTCAGTTTCCATGACGACCAAGTTCATGTTTTGACCTTGACTTGATTGCTGGCCAATCAACGCATTTGCTTGTTTATCAATTCGGCATTTGCCGCCAAAAGTTAGTCATGGAACATTCGATTATGTTCCACACGAAGACTATAAATAGACTGATATTTGCCCTTATTTTTCAGTTTGCCGTACGCTGGCTGAATTGATACGTCGATTCAGCTAGTCCGACTTTAATATGGCAAACTCACAAACTCACATCATCACCGCACTGCACACACACATCTCGACCTCGCCATTTTGCCACAGCTTAACCCAATTCATTCGGTTAATTCCATCTCGGCCACGAGATTCTTTTACGGCTCTGTCAGACCCACCTGACGTACTTCACCTCGCCACACATTTGGCTAGTCTCGGCCTTGAGATACTTTTCGGCATACAACGGTCTAGAGACACACTTTCGCTCTCACTGCACTGCACACACACACAAATGTACTGCCATACATTTTGTTACACATATATGGTTACGCACACACACACACTAATGTATTGCCACACATTTATGTCATCATTATGTACATTCCTCGCTCTTCGTCGTATCATGTCATTAAGAGATATAATCACACGGAATGAACTCCTGGTTATAATTTGCTGTATTTTCCTATTGGTTGTTAAAGTGTTAACAACCAATATACAAGCCGTTAAAGTCTCAACAGCTGTTTAGTGTGTGTGTGTGCCTACTTTTATTTTTTTATGTGTATGTGCTGGTCTGCTTCTATACTTGTGTTTATAAGTGTTTATATGTGTGCGGACGACTAAGGGTACATCTAATATCTCTAGTACTGTAAGTCAAACACATATTGAGCTGGGCCCATCCATGTAAGCCAGATTGTATGACTAAAGAATTAAATTAAAGTGTAGAAAGATATTCAAGAGATGAAGTGACCCCCCAGCAATGTCACAACTACTATCAAATTCCTACAGAGTAGAATAACTAAAAGACATTGTTTAGTGAAATGAAGATTTGGGTGGCGACAATATCTGCAGTAACAGCTGGCTATTAACCACAGTCACCACCTACACTATTTACATTGATGAGTCAGCAGTGCCAGCTGTAGTGTGATGTTGAAATATGCTGTAAACATTGTGAAATCACTGCAGTATGTTACTTTCCTTAATACACTCCAACAACATCTACATGATCACTAGTCAACAAGGGAGCCTCTACATGGTTGCTTACCCTGCTAGAAATAGCAGCTGTATTTGCCTCAAATCACACCACACCATCTTATAAAAAGGAAGAACACATTAGATAATGTGGACTTGGATACATTGTATGAAAATAAGATAGGATGGTTATGGCTTTGAACGTTTTGATTAGAGCTGTCCTAGAGCTGAACAACAGCACCTTTGGGTGGTAGACTTAATCCAATACCCTGTTTAATACCACCACCTGGCCCTCAAGTGCCTATAGTGGAGAGTCCACTCTGTTGCAAGCGTTTGAACCAGGTCTCCAGTCTGAGGAGAACCCACAAGTCGTGGGTTCATCCCCACCGCTGCCAGTTTCAGAGGCCCTGCAAAAACATCATGGGTGTTGCCCTTCCTCCTCGGACTAAGCAGTAAAAAAAAAAAAAAGTGTAATGGAATTTTAGACACATATGTCTAAAGATTTCTCTTGAACTGAGCAGCATAACAATCCACAGGTTATACATGGCACTCTGTGCAGCCCACAGATGAATATAGAAGAAATAATGGAACTATGGGCTCTGCAAGCTACAGTAAAGTTAGCCCATATAAGAGAGCAGTAACTCTAGATAAAAACTGATGCAGGGTAGAAGGAACTCTTTATTCCTGGCAAACATCCTCTCTAGTGCTAGGTGGCACAATAAAATACACCCTGTCCTCTCTGTAAAGTGGTTGGCAATAGGAAGGGCATCCAGTCATAAAATCCATGATATTCCTTCCTTCCTCAGGCCCTCAACTCCTGGAGGAGTTGTAGGGGAGCCATCGTGACCAACGACGTATCTTGGGCATTTATTTTTAAAGCTGGTGGGGCCCATTCCTCTCTAGGTCTGACCACAGCCGATTTCTCCCAGAGTGAAAGATAGAGAGAGGGCGGGAGAGAGAGGAGAAAGAGAGGGAGAGATAGGGAGAGAGGAGAAAGAGAGGGAGAGAGATCAACCCTAGTACTGGACTGATACTTTATTTATTGACCCCAAAAGGATGAAAGGCAAATTTGATCTTGGTGGGATTTGAACTCAGAGTGCAGAGAGCCAAAGCTTTAATGAGTCAGCCAATTCGCAGCCTTAAAAACCATGCCATACACAACAAGGATTGGCAGTTTTCTCTGATGTTGTGTGTGTGTGTGTCTGATGACGTAGAACTGTGACAAGACACTGAACTGGAATAGACCCATCCAACCCATGCCAGAATGGAAAACGACTGTAAAATGATGATGACAACTAAGAAATAACCTGTCATAAATGATGATGAAAGGAGAAATATGTTCCATATATAATGTCTTCATCTTTTTCTCAAGCATATAGGCCCATTAGGCCAGAGCTTATCCCGGTTTCTGTGGTGTTAAGCAACTGAGAGTGCAAGACTTCCTCCGTCACAGGGTTAACCCCCGAACTACTGCTGGTACTCATTTTTAGTTGAGTAGACTGGAGCAATGTGAAATAAAGTGCCTTGCTCAAGGACACAACGTGCCACCTGGTCTGAGAAATGAACCCAGAACCTTATGATTGTGAGCCCAACCACCTCACCACTAGGCCACTTACCTTCATAATATATGTGGAAGTAAAAGAATTATAATTCATATAATTCATAAAATTCATTGCTCTATTTCCTATTTATAATTGATTTCTAAAATAAGCACAATAGCCAGAAATTTTGGGGGATGAGGTATAGTTGAGAGGTATAGTTGATTATTAAGTTAAAGAGTGATGTACTGAATGCAGTATGCAAAATATTCCTAATTAATTGGAATATCCCACTCAGGTGGAGAAAAAAAAACATAGTGGCAATTGTCAGTAGCTCTCAAAGAGAAGGGGAGATAATTTCAAGAAATTAGGTATAAAGTTAATTTACATGTTAAGGGAAGGAAAGTCTGATACTTGTTATAGTTGATCAACACTTGACTGGTACTTTTTACAATTCAAAATTATAAATAGAAATATTTAAAATGTTCATTTATTTTGAAAATCTACTGTGATCCACAGCATTTCTCCTTCCAAAGAAATAATGGTTCTCACTGTAAGTTTGCAGCATTGGAATGATAGAAACAAGAAATATCAGACTTTGAAGAATTGTAAAAAACCCCACCCCTCCACCCACAAATCTTCTCTGGATAGGTGGTGATGATGGAATTGAAAGTAGGGTCAGGCTGTTTAGCACTTGGTCAACCCTGATCAAGCAGACCTCTTATCAGGCGTGTTTCAGTTGTGACCATTCCGTCTATTTCAGACAATGTATCTAGTACTACATAATCCTATGTCTTTCCATTAAGATGTTAAGGTGTAATTTGAGGGAGATTTGGCTGCTATTTCTAGCAGGTCGAGCAACTTCGTAGAGGCTTCCTCTTTTGCTTCTATCATGTTCCCAGCCTAAAGTAGTGTCTTGTTAGCACTCTTTTTCATGGTTGAAGTCCACACTGGAGTGGTAGTGAGAAATTTGAAAGTAGTGTCATCTTGTTAGCACAATGATGATCACAGTCTAATGTATGGTCTTGTTATAAAACACTTTTGTCATGGCCCAAGCCAACAGGAGAATCTGAACTCAGCTGTGTGAACTAACAAAAGTCATTAATTTTACTGTGCAGCTACTCCTTACCAAAGTTAACCATTTCACAACTTGGGCACCTACTTTCTCAATAGCTCAGTCCACTTAGCTGTGGGTTACTTGTCTGGCAAAGAACACAGTGCAATGTAGGTGACAGGATACACACTGCTTACTGTTGGCTGGTTCTCTAATACTTTATTGTCCTGGTCATCCACAACAAACCACTTACTCTTGGCGGATTTTCTAATACTCTGTTGTCCTGGCCATCCTCAGTCCCCAAGAAATTCTAATGACAGAGTAGATAAGGTGCTATACTTTCAGTGGAAGAGTTGTGAGTACATATCCAATCAGTAGCACTGTGCTGTCAACAAAATACTGAACTCCTACCCATTTTATTTACTAGACCATGAGCCAACCAGGGAGTGTCTATGTGGTCGTTTGACCTGCTAAAAAAATAGGGTCTAATTTGAGGAAGATTTAGCTGCTATCATCTTGAAAAGGGACACGTTGAATATTGTAGTCCTCAATATGCAATACCCAAGAAAAAGATGGAATGGTCATAGCTGGATCATCTTTGATCCATAGGTCTGCTCAATCAAGCCTGAGCTGGAGCTAAGCATCAACTAGAACATGAGCCAATGAGAGAGCCTGTATGTGGCTATTCGACCTGCTAGAAAAAGCAGCCAAATCTTCCTCAAATCACACCCCAGTGATAAAATAAGGACCAGTCAAGTCATGCGGTTGAATAAGTTGATTAGCACAAGATGACACATTTTAGATGAGAGTATAATGTTAAAAAATACTCTTATTAAAAGGGAGGTAAATGGGAGAATCAGTAGATCAGTGGACAAAATTACCTTGTGTAGGCTCTGATTTCAAATCCTGCCGAGGTCAATTCTGTGTTCCCACCTGCCGAGGAAGTGGGGTGTAGAATTGAAAATATGTATGAATGAAATACTGTGATTGATATAATCAACTATTTCCTTCTCCAAAATTGTGACCGTGTTATTATTATTATTATTATTATTTAGTAGTCTGAGATTTTATTGCATGCTTTCACTGCACTACTGAACACAGCTCTGTGTGCCTTGGAAATGTGCAGTGTTTTGTTTTGGTTTTGTCATTTCTATTGTATTGAAAGTACTCTATGTAATATGTGTGCAATGTCTAGTTGTACTATTTTCTATATGTTGTGCATATTTATAAGTCCTGGGGTTTTGGTTATGTATTTGCATGTTCTTTTAACACTCCCAGGGCACCTATCACTATAGGGGTTGTTTTGAGTTTTCTCTATTTCCAGATTTTTATATTTTGATAATTTCTCCATTTCTTTGAGAAATACAATATCATATGTTGGGACTGATACTTCGATTAGGAGGCATCCCTTTTCCAGGTTATCCTTGAGAACATCTGGTTGATTAGTCTTAATCTCCCTATCTGTGCATATTGGCATATCCCAGAGTATATTCTGAGACTTTTTCTGGTGTATACCTATACCACATTTTTTCTGTTAGTATTTCATAATGCTGGTATAACATGCCTGTAGATGTATTCTTTCTTGGCAAAGACTGGGCGGCCAGAGACAATATGGTTGTTTCTTCCTTATTTCCATATATTCTCAGTTAATTTATTCTGCTTCTTTACATGCTTTTTATGGTTTCTGGTGAGAAGGCTTTGATTCTGTGCTGCAATCAAGAATCATTCAGTCTCAGTATTTGAAGCCTCATTTTTTAACTTAGATTCTAGCCTTTTAACACTTTCTGTTCTTTTACTCGTTTCAGTCATTGGACTGCGGCCATGCTGTGGCACCGCCTTGAAGTCGATCAGATCGACCCCAGTACTTTTGAGTCT
>JAOPJM010124813.1:0-13679 GCA_027124095.1 Muusoctopus leioderma
AAACACTATTATATATATACTCACAGAATGTCCTTCGAGAAGAAGTGAAAGAGAAGCTGAAATGGAATGTCGACAGATCGTCTCCAAGCAACAAGATCCGAGATCTGATGGGATGGACAAAAGATATCATGAAAGATATCATGTATCAGAGAAAAATATTACGTAACCCCATTGCCATATTCTTCACGCACGGATGGTAAGAGAATATGTCATCGATGCTAAGATGTCATATTTATGTTAACAACTATGTTTATGATAAAATGTATACTCTTTGTTAAGACCTATATCTATTTTAAGGTATATGATATACATGTTAAGGCAGCGAATTGGCAGAGTCGTTAAAGCGACGGATAGAATGCTTTGCAGTACTTTTTCTGACTCTCTGCGCTCCGAGTTCAAATCCTGTCGAAGTCATCTTTGCCTAGCATCATTTTGGGGTCGATAAATAAAGTATCAGTTCAGGGCGGTGGGTTGGAGAAACTGTTAGAGTCGGACAGGATGCATTGAAGTATCTCTCCGGCTCTGAGCGTTCTGAGTTCAAATCCCGTCTCCTGTCACTGGAAAAATCGGTAACACTTCTGCTAGAAGTTGTGACCGACAGATAGTATTTGCAATGTGAAAAACCAATGGAAACATAGTTCCTTTGGTTCGATCGGGAGATCGGCTGCAAATGATAAGATGTATCATATATATGTTAAGCTGTATCATAGTTGTATTAAGATGTATCACTTATGTTAATATATATCATAATTATGTTAAGATTTATTATATGTATGTTAAGAAGCATCTTTCATGTTAAATGGTATAGTTTATGTTGAGTTGTATCATATATTAAGATGCAACATGTTATGTTTCTGCTAGCCTTTGTTTTGTTTGTATGTATATATTTTTTCATTTATCTATGCAAGCACGATAGGCGCAAAATAAACAGATCTACATATCTAAACATGCATATTCTCACACACATACAGTATCTCTCATAACGTCTGGACATAATTACCCACAGGCATATATATTGTGTAGTTAATGTCGCTTATATTATTTTCATGACAAGGGACGCAACTGGTGATTGTAATATAGGTGTTGTCGCTTGTGATGTTTTCATGACAGGGGACGCAACTGGTGGTTATTGTAGTTAGAAAAGGTAATTTTCTTCGCAATGTTTCAAAATATGATTGATAACGTATGTCAATTAAAGCATAATGCATTTAATTTTTGTCGGTATTGGGTTATAAAATGTATTTCCTTATTGAACAGTTGTTGATCCGTTGTCAAGTCACTACATTGGCAAAATTGGAAGACGGAATATTTTGGTAAAATTGGTCTTCCACAATTTTCTATATGTTGGCTCAGAGGAATTTTCTCGTGTATGGTTCCCTAATTTGTTGACGATGTACCGTCATCCGTTTTCGAAGCGCCATCCCTGTTTGTCCAATATAGTATTCATGGCAACCTTTATATATAAAATTTTCTGAATGACATGAAAAGCTGTTTTTAATTTTGAAAATGGGTCCTTCTTTGAAGTGGAATTCCGGACCTTCTAATAGATAGTTATATACTCTGCAGTTTGGTCGGATGCATTTACTGACTTTAAGGTCTGAAGTTGTTGTATGCAGCTTTGCGTTCGTCACTATCTTTTTTAGTGATTTTGCTTGTCTCTTACTTTTTATGATTGTATATTTTTTCAAGACGTTTTTAATTTTTTGGTCCCATAGTAAAATCGAAAAGTTTAGATGGATGTTAGTAAAGATTTCGGTGTCCTTGGAATTAAAGGTTGAAATATACGGTATAACATTGTTTTCTTTTTTGGTTTTTGTTTGTCGAAGTTCCCGGGTGTTAATTTGTTTTGCTTTCTGAATTGCATTATCGATTAAATTTAGGGGATCTTTCGTTTTGACGGGTATTTTTTTCATGTCTTCTAGTCTGTAGTTTCTTGTTGTAGAATTCGTTTTGCTAAGTTGTATGGAATGTTAGCACGAGTGTGTTTCGGATGACATGAGGTAAAAGGGAGGTATTGTCGGGAGTCGGTCGGTTTAAAATATATATCCGTTTCTAATGTTGTGTTTCTTTTTGTCACCAGTATGTTCAAGAAAGGGAGCTTATCCTTACTGAACTCCATTGTAAATTGGATGTGAGGGTTTATATTGTTGATGAGATTCTGAAATTCGTTCAATTTATCGATTTTCCCTCCATAAAATGAAACACTCGTCCAGGAACATTTTCCAGTTTTCCTTTAGATAACAACTGAATTTATCTCCAAATATTTGTGAGGATTGTTCTTAGATTTTTAATTCATGGAATCCCATAACTAAATTGGCATATGTTGGCGCAATTTTGATTCCCATGGTTGTACCTGACTTTTATCGGTAGGATGTTTCATTGAACATGAAATAGTTGTTTTCCAAAATAAACTTTAGACCGTCTATAATAAATTTTCCATCAATACGGTCTGGTATTTCATAAGTAAATGTGTCTAGCCAGTATTTGATAGCCTCGATTCCGTAATTGTGTGGAATGTTGCTATATAGATTCACAACGTCAAATGAAACCATATAGGTATTTTCGTTTACTTGGTTTGGCAAGTGGTTAAGTATATCAAAATCATCTCGTATAAAACTCCGAATATGTTTGAAGAAAGGTTTCAGCAAGATGTCTTGGAAGTTACTTAAGTGATGTGTCTCGCAAGTCGGACCTGCCACAATGGGTCTCAATTTTAAATCAGTCGGTGAGGTTATATTCACACAATTAGCTTTCGCCCTTTCGTTAAGTTTCATTAATTAATTTATACTTGTGTATTTTTGGTAGTCCATAGAAGTTACTAGTTTTACATTTAAAATTAGTAAGGTAGTCCAGTTCTTTATCGGTTAAACAATATCGATATGGGTGTAGTAAAACGGTGAGTTGTTTCATAACTTTAATAAGTTTGTAATCTTTGGCTTCTTCATAGTATGTATTGTCCTGTAGCATATTCAGTATAATGTTTTTGTAGTATTCTGTGTCCATAATAACAACAGACCCTTCTTTATCGGCTTCTTTTATTACTATACTTTTGTCCAGTTTTAGATCAGTCAGATGATTCCATTGTTGTTTTGTAAAATTGGATTTTGTCTGCCTGGTTTCCATTTTTTCAACTGGAAAGTTGGAGATGTATTCACAAAATTCATCAAGAGCTACATTCTTACCCTATTTCCATTTTACTTACTTCCGTTATTAGGCTTCTTTGGAATCACGGTGCAACCATTCTCAGTCTGGCCATCAATATCTTGATGTTAATAACTTGGAATTCGCGGGCCTCCATGGAAGACTTTTTTAAAATCAACGATAAAAACATAACAGAGCGTAATCAAATTAACAGTGAAATTCAAATGTAAGTACTGTTGTTGTTATTTTGTTGTTTAACCCCAGGTCAGCCCTGTGATGAAAGGTGTTTTAGTCGTGACCATTTTCAACCGTCTTTTATTTTCAGATATAGTGTATCTAGGACTGCATTACCTAATGCGTCCTTCCTAACTTTTTATCATGGTAGAGGGTGGTTTAGAGGAGATGTGATTGTTATTTCTCGCAGGCTGCATGATTGCATAGAGGCTACCTTGTTGGCTCGTGGTGGTGGTGGTGGTGGTAGTAGTAGTAGTAGTAGTAGTAGTAGTAGTAGTTGTTGTTATAGTACTTGTTTAACCCCAGATCAACCATGATTGATCCAGCATAGTTATAATCAATTTGTTCCAGCCATGACCATTCCGTCTTTTGCGGAACATGGTGTATCTATGACAACATTATTTGATATGTCCTATATTTTTCCTAAGACGGCAGGGTATGATTTGAGAGAGAATATTTTCCACTCTATTTCTAGCAGGTTGAGTTGACCACGTAGATATTCCCTCGTTGGTTCTTGTAAAAAATACTGTAGGATGAGTAGGTTGGGGTCGTAAGTATAGAAAGATCACACAAAGTGCAATAAGTTAGTGTGCCGTACATGAGAGTAAGAGTAGGAGAAATCTCACGTTTCAGACAGGGACCTTTATCAGAGGAGTGAGCAATACCATACTATATGGAGAGTCGTGTATGTGCTGAAGTTGGGGTCAGTGGTAAACATCCCTTTATTCCTTAGTCGGGAGGAAAGGCAGTGCCCATTACCCTTTTTCAGGTCTTCCAAGACTAGTTGGAGGGAGGGCGGGAAGTAACCTCAGACAGGAGACCTGGCCCGAATGCTTGTAACAGAGCGGACTATGCTAAAGGAACCTAAGGGCTAGATGGCGTTGTTAAACCGGTCGAAAGATTTAGTCTACCACCCAAGTAAGCCACGGTGGGATTTGAACTCAGAACGCAAAGAGCCGGAACAAATATTGCAAAGCATCTCGTCCGAAGCTCTAACAATCCTCTAGTCCATCGCCTTAGACAGGTACTTTATTCATCCACGTCGAAAGGATGAAAGGCAAAGTTGGCCTCAGTGGGATTTGAACTCAGAGCGCAGTGACCCGAAATAAATACTGCAAGGTATTCTATCCAACGCTCTAACGACTCTGCCAATTCGCGGCCTGTTTTCAGTAGGTCGAAGATACAAATCATACAACAAAACTTGTATTGTAGTCATGCCCAAAATACGTATAGTACAGTGGAAATATATATTCTGAAATCAATATTAAGCATTACGAAGGCGATGCAGAGACTGAATCGGTAGAGTGACCAACAAAATGCCTTATGGTATTTATTTAGTTACGCCCCTTTATATTCTGAGTTCAAATCCTACCGGTGTTGACTTTGCTTTTCATCCTTCTGGAGATGATAAAATAAAATATATACAGTCGAGTATATATTCAATTATTCACTCCTCAACAAAATTTGTGACCCTATGTTAGAAATTATTAGTATTTTATTATTACTGTTGGGTGATGGTAGAAGCAGTAGAGCGGCGGACACAATGATTTGCTGGTTTACGTTCTGAGTTCAAGTCTCACCGAGGTCAACTTTGCCTTTCATCCTTCCGGGCTCGATAAAATACAGTACCAGTCAAGTACTGAGGCGGTTGGTCTTGTGCCTATATTAAAAACAATTATTATTTTTATTATTGTTGTTGTTGTTGTTGTTAGGGTGGTGGATTGGCAGAATCGTTAGAGCGTTGGACAACACGCCTTGTGGTATTTAGTAAGGACCCTTTACTTTCTGAGTTTACATCCCTCTGAGGTCAATTTTGCCTTTCATCCTTTCATCCTTCCAGAGTTGATAAAATAAATTAAAAAACAGTCAACTACTGGGGTCGATTTAATCGACTAACCCTTCCCTCTAAAATTTATAGTCTTGTGCTTATGTTAGGAACAATTATTATTAAAGGAAATGGATTGCAGAATCGGTAGAGCGCCGGGAAAAATACATTGCGGTATTTAGATATGTCGTATTAGTTATGTTCTAAGTTTATATCCTGCCAGGATCCTCTTTGCCATTCATCCTTCCGTGGTTGTTAAAATGTGTGGCATTTTGCCAATATCAGCAATCAATATAAAGCATTGCTGACCAAGTATTTTATGTTTTTAAAGTCCTTATAAATATATTTAAACCAACTTACAGACAGCGAAAATACAACGGGCAACATCCGTAGTATTTAAGTAACAGCCATATTTTCCTTTAAAATCATTCAATGCAAACTAAGACAAAAGTTAAGTAGGACGATCAGAAATTTTAATTTATATTTCATGTCCATTTATAAAAATTCTTTCATGATACCTTTGGTGAGTACTGCTTGACATTAGGATTTAGAATATTTATTTTTACTGCGTCATGTTATCTGGGGGTAGCTATATGATGAGTGGCATATCTGTCCATTAATTAACCGCGCCAGCAAAGTAAACCCAATGGTAAAAGGATGATGATTCTAATAATTTTATGTAAATAATGTATTGTAATTGCAATAGAAATAGCTAAATCTTCACGAGATGTTTCTATAACTACCTTCTACAGCTGTTATAAATGTCCTAGTAAACTATTATATCTACAGTCTGCCAGTAGGTGTCGATGGAACTGTTAGTAAATTAAAGCCTGATTGAAATTGACTTTCATCATGGAGTTTTCAAATTTCAATTTAATTTACTAAAATTGCCATCGTTGGTATAGATCGTGGACTATGACCTGAAAAACTCGGTGTGGTACCGACAGCTCCTGAAGCTTCATGCACCTTTAAGCATTGGCTGTTTATCTTTGTTGGGTATACTCATGAATCTACATTCGAAGGAAATAATGACTTTTATCTGCGCCTCTTTGTGAACTCCATCTCGCTAGAAAATTACAAAATTATTTCTAAGTGCACTACCTACGATGACGTTTTAACTACTGTAAAAACACTTTCATTCAGCAGGCTAATGAAGTCGTAGTGCGATACAAGCTCGCCATTCGCAAACAATTGATCACAGAGCTGTTAATGAATATATAAGATCTCTTCAGAAACTCAGTTAAGACTCTAACTTCAAAAGTATCACATACAGAGACGAATATATTCGTGATTCATTCATAACCGGAATCCTTTCTGTCTGCATATGAACCAGACTATTGGAAAACAAAATTAGCTTTGACCTCAGCCATAAATCAAGCTTGGGCTTTGGAAATAGCCATGAAAAACTTATGACTCTGTTTTTCAACTAACAAATCGTGCAGAAGCCTCTGCCGAAATGGCTTGAGAAGAATTTCTGAATTCTGAAACAAATCGGACCTCTAAAAGAGCTTCCTCTGGTGTAACTGCTTCTCATCAGTCAAAGTTGTTGTTTCTGCGAGAATTTTCCGTGACATGGTCGAAGCAAAATGTCCAGCCCACGATTCTAATTGTTTCAAGGGGGCATTTTTCAAAAGTCTGAATTTCCTCGAAAAAACTAGTGAGCGCTTCTATTCTCTCTGCGATATTTGCTTCTGTGTTAAAAAAAACTATCGTTTACTCAGCCCTTCACCGAACTTCCCTGAAAGGGATCGTTGACAAGGGTAATTCCAAAAATTCCATATTTGAATCTTTTGTGCGTAAACTAAGTTTGCTGACTAAATACTATAAGGGTATCATATCACTGGCTTTAATTAAATTGACTACGCCAGTCAAGAAATATTGTGAGCAAGAATTAAAGATAAAAGACCAAGCGTACAGTCGATTGAGCGAAACTGTGGTTCGAAAATATTAACTCCTTTTACCTTACACATAAATTAACATATATCAAAACCTACACACTTTTATGACAAGGTTATATTGAGCATTTTTATGTTTTTGTACCACAAAATATACAAAAATTGTATATATATATATATGTACACACACACACACACTCACTCACACGCGCACACACACTGTCTCATATCTGCAATTTTATCATATTTCAGTGCTTCACCAGTCATTAAGAAGATCCCAGAAACTGACTACGATATAATCATGTTGACACTAGCCATAACACATAATGTGTTTTCGTTATTTGTATTGGTCGGTTACTTGCTCTCCAATCATCCGAGATTGCCAAGTTGGTCAGAAATAACTGATCCACTCAGGTAAGTCATTTCATAGTTTGCAGCCCAAAACACCAACATATGGCAGCAGGATTAATTAGATCATGAGGGAAAGAAAGTAGTTCATGTATAATCTGCTTTTCCTTTAAAACCCTAAATCTCGTAATTTGCAGTGTCTTCACCAGGTGCAGACTCAAGCATTAACTGGGCCGCAATTTATACCATCCATTTTTCAGTGTGGATGCCTCTGCTAACGTTCAAGCATTGGCAACACAGTAAACTATATCCCTCGCATTATATTCCTTAAGAAACTTCTGCACTAGTCTGCCAGCGTTACCTGCACTCAGTAGGTGTCTCATAAACAAGGAGTGATATTTAGACTTAAGAGAACGTAATATGTCATTGTCCAGGGGTTGAATTAATGACGTACAGTTAGGTGGGAGGTAGATACCGAAAACATTTCTTTACCAGGTGTTCTGCTTTCGGATGTACAGAGTAGTTGTCTAAAATATGCATTATCTTACAGTTGTGGTCCAGGCCAACAGTCAGTGAGCTCTTGCTTCGGGAACAAAATATTTTTCAAACCAATCCAATGTAATGTCAGTTGTTATCCATCCTTTTTTGTTGGCACGGAAAATCACAGGAAACTGTGTCATACCTTCGAAAGCTCTTGGATGTAAACATTTACCGATGACTAGCAACTTACACCTGTGCGTTCCTGCGGCATTAGAGCAGCCCAGCACAGTGACACGATCTTTTAGTGCTGTATGACCTGTTGTCAGAGTTCTTGGTGTACATCTCCAATACAATGCAGTCTCATCGGTATTGTAGATCTGCTCAGGACTAACATTTTTCATCAGAACTTAACTTAGCGAACTCGTCAACAAATACAGCGGCTGCTTCCTTGTCCACTGAATGTTTTTCGCCACACACTGCACGATACTTTAAACTATGTCACTGCTCGAGAAGATGAAAACAACCTTCAATATAATCACACGTATAATCTAGTTCTAGTTGTTCATGAACAAATTTAACTTGTTCTTTCACCAGGTCACCATACAGCTCAACACTTTCACTAACGTGGGGCGTAAACCACGCTATCAGTATTACAATCAGTAATGAAATTTTCCCGTTTTTCATAGTTTTCCTTCAATTTTTGTTGTATTTGATCTACTGTTAGCAAAGAACTAGAGTAATTTTTCTTTTTGTCGAAAAGCCTATGTTTTATAATTCCTACACTTCTCACAGACACACCGCTGTCGGGGTTTTTTCAGACGTTCAACTTTATCTCTTATGGACAATGTACGGTGTTTGTGCTTTACACTACGAGAAGCACTTCCTTTATGCACTGGAACCCTGGTTGAAGCTAAATGTGAATAGGTCATAATAAAGAATGCATAAAAACGTGTAGTAGTGACTTGCCAGTGTTTATGAGTTCGCACTAAAACCTGATACTGCAACTAATGCCACCAAAACAGTAACAGCATGTCGGTGTTCCGAACCGGAAATTATGTCTGAATTAGCTATTGAACCGGATTATTGGTGGCCGTATTTAGGATGGTCGGTTAAATATATATATATATATATATATAGACACACACACATATAAACTGGCGTGTGTTTATATCTTTTAGTAATGTATATCGGTGACATATATCGGTGACATATGTAAACATTGGCGAGAAAGCCGATAAACCAGCGCTTTCAAACGACGTCACTTGTGATGTTTGTTTCACCCGAGTTACACAGATAATCCCTTGTCACTCTGACCATCGTCAATGCAGTGAACCAGTGATTGGCTCGCGGTAAAACACCACCGTAATTTTATTTATCATTTCTTTGATTCAGGCGACTTTGTGGTAAAGTGGATGAGGAAGACAATGAACGGATAAATAACAAAGATGCTGTATCGAAATTGGATGTGAAATTCTTCAGTTTCAGGACATTTTACTACGTGGTAAGTAGCTTTTACATTTTATGATGTGTGTGTGTGTGAGTGCGTATATGTGTGTCTACTTGTGTGCGTGCGTATGTGTATTTCTTTCATTTCCCAGTGGTAAATACATTTTTAGTGCTATAAATGTCCACATGCCAATAGATATGTAGCTTTATAGAGTTATGATTTTGTGCGTAGTATTTACCTTGGTCATGTGCTTATCACTTGTGTGTGGTAAATAACATTTAATCTTACGATAGATTTTAAAGTCGGCTGCGGTAAATATACATTAAAGCGTGTTATATATAGATGTACACATCTTTATTTTCATATCCGCTGCTTCGTGTGCTTATACTATTTTAAGCTCTGCCTGGAAAGCTTCCGCACACATCAATAAATGTTTTGTTTACTGATTCTATATAGGAACAGAAGTTCCTAGCTAACTCCAAATGACCGGCTTTGTGTCTTTCACTGAAGAGACAATAATTACGTCGGAACACCGGTGTCTGGCAGTCCAATCAGGTCATTTGGAGCATGATGTGTTTTTTAACACAGAAAGTCTGTAGGGAGAAGTTGTTCTCCGAGACAAAACCCACAGCGAGAGCCACTGCTCGTTTAGGTGTACATAAGCATGTTATGTATACATGTACACATCGTTATACTTTAATCCTTTGATGTTTTTTGGTTTTTCTTCAATCGACCAGCCCTATGATATGCATTCCACTGCGCTATGACAAATGGCGCTATAGTTTTATTTCTGTTGTACATTTCCCACTTGTCTGTGGTACATATTCGTTTGTACTAGCATGTATTTCTACTTGACCGCAAACTCATAATCGTTCGCTCTGTGATATATTTCCCACTAGGCAGTGGTAAATAGACCTTTGGTACAATTGTTTTCCACTTGGCTGTGGTACATAAACATTTGTACTTGTATGTTGTTGTTGTTGTTACTGTTTAACTCCCGGTCAACCATAATCGACTAGACCTATTATCAAAGACAATTCAGTCATGACCATCCCTGCTTTTGGATCTCGGACTACATTATATAATGTGTGTCCTTTCCTTTGCAAAATGATGGAGTGTGATTTGAAGGAGATTTGACCACTATTTCTAGCAATATATATATATATATATACTTCTTTATGTTTCCCAACGGCAGGCCTTTTTAGGGATGTCCATTGCTGGTACGTTTTATGGCTACTTCTTTGCCTTTCATCTCTTAAACGTTGTCAACAACAACCAGCTTCTATCCGGAGTGATCAAAGCTGTTACTCAAAACGGTAAGCCAGTGCTTTTTTTATTTTTTCTGTTATTGTTTTCGTTGTTGCTGTTGCTGTATAGCGGCAAGTCAGCCCTGACCGAGTAGATGTACGACGAAAGGTGCTCCAACCAGGACCATCCTGACTTTTTAGACATAATTCATCTCAGACTACAGTGTCCAATATCTCCTTCGCCCGTTTTAACACCAGCATCTAGCCCATGGGTGACTTCAGTAGAGTCTACTCTGTTGCAATCATTCGAGCTCGGTCTCCAGCCTGAATATAATGTCCTCTCTTCTTTCCCACCAGTCTCCAGCCTGAATATAATGTCCTCTCTTCTTTCCTACCAGTCTCCAGCCTGAATATAATGTCCTCTCTTCTTTCCTTTCCAGTCTCGGAGGCCATGAAAAGAGTCATGGGTGCTGCCCTTCCTCCTCTGATTAAACCATTAAAAAACAAAATATGTATCTGTGTGCGTTGTTCATCTTGTTCTTTGTCGTGGTAAAGGTAGCAGCAGTAATAGCAGTGGTGGTGGCGGTAGCAGCAGCAGCAGTAGTAGTAGTAGCAGTAGATGGGATCGTACTGGTTGTAAGTGGTGTTAGTGTTGATTATGGTTATAATAAGAATGGGCGTCGTCGTCGTCGTCATCATCATCATCATCATCATCATCATCAGCATCATCAGTTCTAATTATTAGTAATTAGTATGTGTGCATGTGGATGTTGGTGTGTAGAGTATTAGATTAACGCAGTGGTTTATCACGTGGGGAGAGTGCAGCTGGTAGTCTGAGCATGTTGTGTCTCTACTCACTGCACATTCTGTTTTTGCATGGCTGTAGGTTCTGGTGGGCACCCACAGCAGTGAAGTTTCTTAGTCTTAACTTTCTATTATAATTCCATTTACATGTAAGATGCTTTATGAGATTGTTGAATCACCCCAGTTTAACAGGGGATTTATTTCATCGACACTGGAAGGAAGAAAGGCAAAGTTAACCTCGGCAGGATTTGAACACAGAACGTAAAAGGCCGTAACTAAATACCACAGATATTTTGTCCAACGCTGTAACGATTCTGCCAATCTGCTATAGACTTAGAGCACGACGTATGCTGTTCTTCTGCATTCATCATTGGTGGTGTCCATCTAAGTACGGTATTTCGGAGGATATGAGGCCGATGTTGTTTAGTCTCAAGCGAACTCTGATTGAGCAAACCTATGATCAAAGACATTCAAGCCAGGGCCATCCTGTCTTTATAGTTGTATCTGAGAATACATTATCCAATGTGTCCTTCCCTTTCTCGGGAATATAAGGTTATTGACACTGGTGAGTATGTGTTTTTTGTGTTTCTCAGGACTGATTGGGACGGATATTGTTTTTAAAATGGTGATGGCGTTGTTATTTAGTTCTAGATCAACCCTAATCCAGCAGACATATGATGAAAGTTTTTCCAGCCGTCACCACCTCGTCTTTTTTCTCAGGCATAGTGTGTCCTGCCTTTTCTAAAACGTTAGGCTGTGCTTTGAGGGAGATTTGGCTACGGTTTTAGCAGGTCAAGCATCCACGTTGGCTCGTATGATGGCGATGTGTCTCAATATATTTGAGGGTGGAGAGTTAAACCTGGGAGATTAGCAATGTGCTTGTCTGTAGGTGTGTGTGTTTGTGTGTATATATACACACACATACATTTGTTTTTCTCTCTCTCACTCTCGTTGTTTTTTAACTCTCTGTATTTCTCTCTCTTCGTTTCCTATTTGCAGGTTACTCCCTGTTATGGGTGGCCATCCTTGGAATTATTGTCATCTACATATACAGTTTGATTGGGTTTGCCCTAATGCGACAATCATTCAATCCGAACGATTACCTCTACTGTGACACACTATGGCAGTGTACCATAACAGTTATACGGTATGGACTGATTGGGGACATGTTTGAGGTGAGTTTTATACTTAATGCTAGACATCAGACGTAAAACCAAGGGTGCGGAAACTGCGGCCTTTGAAACCCTCAATTGTGGCCTTCTGAAGGTGTCTGGAATTTGCATTAAAAATATACATTTTTGTTGATTACATAGTATTACATTAATCTTAATGTTCTTAAATTCTTAAAAAGTTATTAAAAGGTCAGTTTGCATATTCATTTCTTCCTTTAATATTTATTATTACATTTTCATAATGTAATAATAAATACTAAAGATTTTAACTATTGTTTTTACACATTTACGTAGCTACGGTTAAGTTCTTGTACATTTACAGTACAGATATGTATTTATTTTGTATCTCAGCTACTTAGTGTGCAGTTTAATATGTAATGGAATTAACTAGCAATGTAGGCACTACTATTATGAAAACTGGTATTTCCAGTTCGCTGACACAGCCAGATATAAGCCATTAGTTGCGTATTTGTCTACGGATAGAATAATGAGTACAAGATCCCTGAAGATGACTCCAATTAGAGTCGAAACTTTAGTCAGATAATTCACTCTTTTTCTGCACGTAGAGAAATGCGTTCCAGCGAAATGTTTAGACATTTGCGCAGCTACGGCTAAAATATTGTACTTTTAAAATACAGATATGTATTTATCCTATATTTCAGATGCTTAAAGCTCAATTAAATGAATGTATGTTATATGTATTTATGTATCAACTTTTACTGTAAACAATAATATACGATATACCCATCTATATTTACAGATCCTGAAGCAGAGCGACAGGGAAAGGTCGTTTGGCAACTTCTGGCAAATTGCTTTATATCACGTGTCATTCTTTATTTTCATCACCACCATTGGTCTTAATATTATCTTTGGTATTATCGTAGATACCTTCTCAGAGCTACGTGATCTCAAGGTCAGTATACACGCACATACACATACAAACATATAATATAATATAATATAATATATGTATATAATATATATATATATTATATATATGATATTACATATATTATAATATATATATATATAAATATATATATGTGTATATATATATATATATATATATATGCTAGGGTTATACAT
>JAOPJM010125001.1:0-13677 GCA_027124095.1 Muusoctopus leioderma
ACACGAACACAACACTGAGAGAGAATTACAGTAATGTAATATAATGTAAATAGGATTTCACAATAGGAAACAGTTGAAGCTATTCAGTTCTGTTATTTGAAGGGAATTTATTTAATAACTGGAAAGAATTTATATGGCATGAAAATAATAATATAGCGAATTTATTTGTTTTCATTATAGAAATGATTAACAATCGTTGGCGATATTCTTATTGTATTTTATCCACGTTGATGCTGTTAGGATAATATTATTGATAACATATTCTTGATAACATGCTTCTATCTATTTTCTCCTACTGTTTCTGATTCACTTCCTCACCTCCTAATAAGGAGTTATTACACAGGCTCAAGGCAACACATTTGGATACGTAGGGGACAGTGTCAATATATCGATCGTATTATTTAGTAACTTGACTGTTACTTATTTTGTAAAACAGTAACATTCGAGGAAATTAGCGATGTTCTCTCGGCCAAATATAATACAAATAATGTAAATAATGAATAAATTTGTTTACAGTAAGGAACAAGAATTTACTCCCATGAAGTGTTCTGCTAGAAACGTTAGACTTCACTACTTCCTCACGTTATAACATTTATTCTAGTGTTTAGGATTATTATTCTAACACTCTAGTGCTCCAGGTGTGTCAGCGACGGATTTTTGGCCCTCAAACACATTCATATACTATAGGAATAGCTTTGTGGATAAGAAACTCGTTTCGCACCCATGTGTTTCCAGGTCTTACCCCATTGCACGTCATGCGCAGACAAGTGTATTTTGTTATATCTCAGCGTTGACCAATAACTTGATGGTGTATTTTGACAAACAGAAAGTGTGCAGAATCTCGTCATTCATATATACACATATACATACATGCATACATACATACATACATACATATATATGTACATATATATATATTTACATATATATATATATATATATGTACATACATATTTATTTGAATATACAAACATACATACATACATGCATGCATAATATGTGTATATATGTATACATATGTATATATATATATATATATATATATATATGCAAATTGGTCTATCCGATGTATTTAACCCTAACTAATTGGGGTTATATAAACAGTTAACGCGGGTATTCGGTCACTGATGAAATCTCAGCGCAGAATTGAAACTAGTTACGCTGATACCCCTTTCTCAGTTCACGAATACATTGTGTATGAAGACAAGGTGTTTACATCTGTCTAAACATACAGTATTGGCTAACATATATAGATAAATTCTACAGTACTACAGTATAGCACTTATACATATATATATGCGTGATCTGTGTCCTGTCCGTTCAGCTAGTTATATCGGAAATCATTCGCCACTCCAGGAAACGTTTGCTTCCTCTGCAGAGTGTCAAATAGCAAACTCAAGCATATATCTCCGTGGGGAGCTTTGCAACCCCACGAAATGTATGCATAAGTCCTGTGTGTGTGTATATATATATATATATATATATAAAAAAGGGGGTTCTTAAAGATTCTTTAATATAGTTAATAATATTTAATTTCTGAAAGAATCCCTTCCAAATATATATGTATGTATATATATATATATACGACGGGCTTCTACAGTTTCCGTCTACCAAATCCACTCACAAGGCATTGGTCGGCCCGAGGCTATAGTAGAAGACACCCAAGGTGCCACGCAGTGTGACTGAACCCGAAACCATGCGGTTGCGAAGCGAACTCCTTAACCACACAGCCATCAGCGCCTTTATGTATACTTAAATTAACCCTTTTGATACCAACCCGCCTGAAACCACCCCTGGTTTTATGATAGAAAACTGCCCTTTTTAAAATGTTCATATTTATATTAAAACATTCTCTCATCATTTTATGTAAGAACATTTCTGAAGATATATTCCAAGCACCATCTTAATAATGAAAAATTTAGATATTTTACTAAAATCCCCCCAAATTCTTGATTATTTTCAAAATAATTGAAACACATGAGCAGTGTGTTTCCTTAGAAATATGGTAGCAAAAGGTTAAACAAATATTTAATGATATTCATAACCTGATATATATAGACAGTAGGCACTGCATTAATATACTAATTTGTTTATCCTATTCCACCTCCGACTGTTTTCTCTAATTCAGCATGACATCACAACAAATATATATGCACCTTAAAAAATTGAAAACCTAGAGCTTAGACCAGTGATGGCCAACCTTTTATAGCCCATGGTCCACAAAGTTTATCTACAAGGCCTGGTGGACCACCGTTCAAAATATCATTTTTGCAAACTAGTAATGAGAAGTTTGAATCTATTTTTATGAAAAAAATGTTGTATTTGCAAGATAATTAAAGGTAATGACTTTTAATTCGAGTAATATAACTATTATATTTTATAATTCATATTTTAAATTTAAATTTTATAACACACAAAAATATAAACAATGGTTCATAACATTACTAGAGAAATAATTGCTCTGATTCATCATAGTAAAAAATGTACTGATTTATAATATGAAAGACAAAATTTAAAAATATATATGCACTGATTCATACTTGAGGAGCAGCAGATATGTGAAAAAAATGTGTTCATGTGAAATGGAAGATATTTGAATTACTAGTAACTTTATTTTATATTATGTCCTTCAAAGTTAGTGAAACTTATATAAAAACATGATTTATTTGTTTTATGTTCTTCAAAGTTAGTGAAACTTTTCAAAACTTGATTTACTGCAAAAGTTGGTTTACTAAGAGTCTACACAAAGTGATACAAGTATTAACTTTCGAAATAGGGTATAATTCTTTTCACCTTATAAATATCACCACAGACCACTCAGAAAACTCTGTGGTCCACATGGACCACGCTGGCCATCACTGGCTAAGACCATAGATAATCCCACAACCTAGGGTGTTCTCACCATCTCTTCTAAACCCACTCTCCACCTGGTCATTTTTCTACCTGTTTTTGACCCTTCCGTTTTTTAAAAATTCCTGTCCTGTGATTTTTTTATTTTATATATTTTGTATTCAATTTGTTATCTTTTGTTGTTATCTGACGAAAGGTTGATACAAATACACTAGTTGTATTTTGTGCAACTAGTATATAGTTTATTAACCGGTGGGCAACTTTTACAGTACCAGTTCTATTTCTTTCACAGAATTCATCAGAAAGCTTTATTGTAAAAGCGGTATTGTAAAAGTCACCCACCAGTTAATAAACTATTCTACCCTCTACTTTATGTATTGAGTACCTTATTTTAACTGTGGTTCCTTCTGTTGGTAACAGGAACCTCTACAACAACTGTGTGTGTGTGTGTGTGTGTGCGTGCATGCGTGTGTGTGCATGCGTGCTGATAGTGGTTGTTGTTATGTAACCCCAAGTCAGCCCTCATTGAGCAGTCCTATGGCACACAGGTAGTTGGTCGAAAAATAAGGTGTGGCCCAGATAGATCTTCACAGTTATAGCAGGTCTCCACCTAGCTGAGGACCATATCACACACTCCAACAGGCAGTGATGAATTGTATGGGGTGCAGTGTGACAGTGCTTTTTCCACTGTCCAGTCTACTCCTGTCCACACATAGATTCTAGTGGTGGCCACAGTAAAGGCAGACAAAGTAGACCTGGTCAGAGAGCAATAGTTGTAGTTCCTCTGCACTTATTGTTGGTGGCGTGCATCCCAACACATTGTTTGGGGGCTAGTGAGGCTGTTGATGTTGCAGCTATTTCTGTGTGTATATCTTCTTTCTTTTATGTTTTGTCTGGGTTGAGTGGAAGCAATACAGTTTTTAGGATGTTGTAGTAGTGCTCTGGTGTGTTGTATGTGTCTGCATGTTTGGAGATTGTCTTTCACCTAGTGACAGGGACTGTTGGGGTTGAAGCTTGCTGCAGTAACAAACTATGCCCCTCACATGTCCAGGTAGTCTTCCATTTTCATTACTTTTGTTTTGTTGTAGTCTGTGGGTGTGGGCTATGTACACCCCGTTATGATGTATAGTGTGCTGTTTTGTGTTCTCTGTAGTTTATTGTGGTTTGTTGTGGAGAGATTGGAGGCCCATGCAGGACTAGCATGATGGATCTAATGTATCATTTATATACTATTGTTGTTGTTTTTTTTCTGTTGGCCAAACGTGGTACCTGTGATTGTTCCAAGTATGTTTGTGCATCGTTTGGGGGCGCTCCGAGCTTATTTTGTTTTTAACACTTTAAGTCTATTGAGAGAAGTTTTTCTCCATGACAAAATTACAGCAAGAACCCTGACATGTTTAAATATTATTTAAACATGTTAGAATTAACCTTAAGTAAATTTATTTTCAACTCCGCTGTTTCGTGTGCTTATTTTGAATTTATTCTAGCCTGGCTGGCTCTGCACACAATCAGTAGATTGTATTTACTCATATGTTTTTATCGCTTAGTTAGGAAGGAGGGTAGTCCCTTATCCATGACCTCCGAAACTGGTTAAGGAGGGGAAAAGGTGTTCTCAGACCGGGGAATGCTTACGACAGCGTGAACTCCGTTAAAGGCACCGAATGTGCCAGGTGGTGGTGTTAATCAAGGTGACGGATTAAGTCTATCACGTAAGTAGGCCACGGCGGTATTTGAACTCAGAACGCAAAGAGCCAGAATAGATACCGCAAGGCATCACATCCGTCACTCTACTGATTCTGCCATTCCACCACCCAAGTACTTTATTAGTACACCGACTAGTACTTTATTTATCTACACCGAAATGATGAAAGGCAAAGCTGACCTCGGCGGGATTTGAACTTATAGAGCAGTGATACAGAACAAAGGTATTCTATCCGACTCTCTAACGTCTCTGCCACTTCCCTGTACCTATATATTTCTCATACTCTCTTCTCTCTCTCTCTCTCTCTCCCTCTCTCTCTATTTCTTTACTTTTCTTATTTCTCTCCCACTCTGCGTAACCATACAATATCAATCATAATGACCATATCAAAAGTTTCACTTCAGTAGCTAGTTGTTATGTTGTTTGTGTTGTTGGTTAACCCCACGGAAGTTTTGATCGAGTGGGATCTACGTTGAAAGGTGTTCCAACCATGGCATTCCCACATCTTTTTGTATATCAGAGACTACACTGCCCAATATATCCTTTTTTCTGAGACAGTGATTTGAGGGATATATGGCTGCTATGTCTAGCTGTTAGAGCGACTACGTAAAGGCTGCCTCATTGTCTTAATTAAGTAGTAACAATGTTATATTTTAGCTGAGCTCAGAGAACTGTTTTGTAACTGAGAAGTTAGTCGATCGAACCAACTCCACTATATCGATTGTTTTGGGAGAGATGGATAGAGAGAGAGAAAGAGAGAGAGAGAAAGAGAGAGAGAAAGAAGGAAAGAGAGAGAGAGGGGGGGGGGATAAATTATGTCACAATTCTTTTATTTTGAATATTAGTGACGCAATTGACGTAATATATCTATTTATCGGGAATCGAACCTGAGGTCACGGATTTCGTTCTCCGAGTTATTCATTTGCTATAATAGCCAGTCACACTCTCATATTATTAATGGTTACCTTTGGACGCGGCATAAATGCCTTATTGTTGTTCAGACCCAGTTAAACTTCGATTAAGTAAACCTATGATCAACTGCATTTCAGCTGTGACCATCGTATCGTTTTAGGGGTATCTAGGACTACATTATCAAATATGTCCTTTGTTCAGGAAGGTGGAGTGCGTTTTGAGGGAGTTATGGCCGCTATATCCAGCAGATCGAGATACCACATAATGGCTTCCTTCTTAGCTCGGTACAAAGTCTTTATATTTTACTGATAATGATGGTGGTGGTGGTGATGGTGATGGTAGTCAGTGAATGGGAACTGTAGAGTTCATGGTTTTTCCAAAGGAATACGCGGCAAGAGTAAAATGAAGTGGATTATGCCAGGATTGAAACCGGGTCAGAGTATCTGTTGGGGTGGTCTTCAGATTCACTTTCTATCTAATAATATAATAATATACCATAGCCTCGGGACGACATTCTTACTCTGCGATAGAGGTGTAAGTAGTTGTCTTGGAGGAAAGGGATCCTGTGATTGGTCCCCCACGCCCTTCTTATAGCGTGGCCGATTCTGAGAGAGAAAGAGAGAGAGAGAGAGAGAGAGAGTGAAAGAGAGGATATGTCCCTAGTACCTAACTGGTACTTTATTTTCTAGACCTCAGAAGGATTGAAAGGAAATGTTGACCTCGGCGGGAATTGAACACAGAACGCAAAGAGCCGGAATAAATGCGGCAAGGCCTTTGTCCGACGCTCTAACGATTCTGCCAATCGACCGTCCATATTTTCCCGATGTTCACCCATAATAACAAATTACTTTATTAGGGGAAGGAGGGAGGGGGATATATCCGATTCCATGAACCCCAGTATTTGATTACTACTTATTTCATCGACCCTGGAAGGATCAAAGACAAGGTCAACCCCAACAAATATGAATTCGGAATGTAAAGAGCCGTAACTAAATACCACAAGCCGTGTTGTCCGACACTCTACCGATTAGGCCTCACCCCGCTCTTACACGCCCATAATATTGATTTCTAACATTGTCGCAACGCCACACAGTTGGCGGGAGTAGGGAGTATAGTCTATTAATAGACGCCAGTACTTGACTGCTACCTATTTTATCAACATCGGAAGAGTCAAAGACAAAGTCAACGCCAACGGGATTTGAACTCAGAATATAAAGGGCCTTAAATAAACCACAAGGCATTTTCCGACCCTTTACCGATTCTGCCATACACCGCTCTTACGCTGCCATAATATTAAAAAACATAATCAATGATTTATTATATTGGCCCCAGGTCACACATTTATACGATTGGTATAGTTGATTCCATCCCTCTGGAACCGATAAGATATATACCAGTCATCTACTGAGATGACTGGTATATATCTTATCGGTTCCAGAGGGATGAAATTCAGAATAATCCCAAGGCAGGATTGAATGTAAGAGGACGAAACGAAATACTCCAGCGTTTACTATTTTGAACAACTTACTGCCCTCAGAATATCAGTAATGATGCGGACACGGTAATCTCCTGGAGAGCTGAGAATGTGCTGCTGGTTCGATTCTCGCTTAATCCATTTCACTTCATTTATTCTCTGTCACTATGGTCTTCTGTCTTAATCATTAACCTGGGTTTCATCTGGTTGATTAGTTTTTGATACACAACATAAAGACGATACCTTTAATGGTGACCTCATGACATACTAAGGGTTAAGGAACATCTTTTCCCCTTGTCACCTTGATAGGTATATAATACACTTATTAGATATCGAACCAAGGAGGAAACCTTTGCATGGTTGTTCGACCTGCTAGAAATAGCAGCTAAATCTCTCATAAATCCTACCCTATTCTCTTCAGAAATAGAAAGATACATTGGATAATGTATATTGGTAGACCTAGAACCCCTAAAAAGACAGAATAATCCTGATTGGAACCCCCTTGATCATAGGTCCGTTCAATCAGAGCTGATTTGGATCTAAACAACAAGTTATTAGACGTGGGATAGTAAGGAGTTGATATTTGGGGACACCATTTTTAAATAAGTCGTAAATTAATCACAGTCATACGAATGTCTTTGATTATTATCTTGCATTAATCATAGAAATATAAATGGGTGCTGAATAGAAGAAACGGAATTAGTAGAGAGTCAAACAAAACACCATTCGGTATTTATTTACTACTATTTACGTTCTGAGTTCAAATACCATCAGTGTCAACTTTGCCTTTCATCCTTCCGATGATCGATAAAATAAGTACCAAACATACCCTTTCCCCAAATTTACAGCCTTGTGCCTTTGTTAGAAATCCTTATACTTTAAATTTGCGTTTTGAGTGGAAATCTCATTAGTGTTGACTTTGCCTTTCATCCCTCGATGACAAATAATTATCAATCATGTACTAATGTTGATTTAATGGACGGACCACCGACTATGCTCGTTTCTAGAAATTTGTGGCCTTGTGTTAGATATCATTAATTATCAGAATTCAGAAATATTCAAGAGGAGAAACTTAATACTATTATAATCAATCACAGATACGCATTATACACACAAATACAGACACAGCCAGGAACTAAATTATACACACATTAGCACATGGTTAGGTATAAATCATGAAGATTATTAGCATAGGGAATACATCTAACAAACTTCCTAGCTTGTCACATGCATGCAATCATTTCTGCTTGATATTTCCACAAGTACTTGAGAGATTATATGATATAGAACGACTAATTCGCTATTTTCTAGTCACTTGTAAAGTAGTAAATAGGTTTCTAAGTTCTACTGATTAAATGTGTGTGTGTGTGTGTGATATTAGTGGATTAAGTTATGTGGAAAAGCTTCAAGCGGGAATTCAAAGCATATTAGAGTCTTGACTCGCCAGGAACTTAATTGTGGCTCTACGGAGCACGCTACTTATATTAATAGTGATTTCTTACAATGGCACACACACACAAACACACATACACACACACACACACACAAACACACACACACACACACACACACACACACACACACACACACACACGCGCGCATACGCGCACACACACACACACACACACACATTATATAAAAGTGAAGTAAATGGATCCTCTGTCGGTTGCGACGATCAGTATTCCAGTTGTTCGATCAACTGAACTTTCTCTATTCATTGTATTAGCGTGCAAATGGCTGAGTATTCCGCAAGCACGTATACTCTTAACGTAATCCTCAGGCAGAATCAGCGTGACACAGTGTGTGACAAAGTTGGCCCTTTGAATTACAACTACAATCCATCTGATCTGCTCCCACACAGTTTCAGTTTATCCAATTCCACTCACATAGATTGGATCGACCCGAAGCTATGGTAGATGATACTTGCCTAAGATGGCACGCAGTGGGATCGAACCCGCGATCTTATAATTGTAAAGCGAACGTCTTAACCACTCAACCATGGCAAAAAAATTGTAACTGTAAAAATAGGAAAAATATACTCTAACTAGTTTAATAAATTACTGATGGGTTAACCGTGTTTTCTTTTACTGCTATAACGGTACAGCAGAACATATCTAAATTTTAACTAACAGTGTATGTAATAGACAGTTATAAACACCTTGTCTTTAAAAACAATATATAATTATCCATGTTTTGTTTATTCTTACAGCTGCTGTTTATCGTTTTAGTGGTCGAAGCTTTGTATTGTATTATTGTTATTGTTATTTAGTTTATGTGTTTTTCAACAAGAAGCCGCACATATTTCCGGTGAATCTTCGTTTATATCTCCGTACTAACATAGAAACAGAGTTGGTAACATTCTCTAGCAATTCACTGAGGTCACTAAAATTCAGTGAAATGACTACAATACACAACATTCACGTCACTAAAATACAATTCATTGAGGTTACTGAAAAAGTTACTAAATCACGATTCATTGATGTTCTTCAATTGAAATCCACTGAGGTTTCTATATTGCGATTCACTGAGAATACTAAATCACAATTTACCGATGTTATTGCAGAATAATTTACAAAAGCTACTGAATTACAATATACTGAACTTATTTAATTACAATTCACTGAATTGACTAAATCGCAATTTATTGAGGTTACCAAATTGCAATTCATTGACATTACTTAATTACAATTTAGTGAGGTTATTAATTGTAATTCACTGCTATACTAAATTTATATTCACTGCGGTAGCTTTTTTCTTTCTGTAGGAGTTATATGAACAATGTAAAACAATATTCCCAATCATTCTACAATTCTACATTGCTGCCAGTGTGTGAATGTATGCATAAACTAAGCATAAACACAGAGAAAGAATATAACGAAAGGGAAAACCGCCATGAAAACCAACAGCACTAAAGAAACCACCACCACCAGCAGCATCACCAGCACCAGCATCACCACAACTGCCACTACAGCCACAACTACCACAACCACCACAACTACCACTAACACTACAAATACCACCACAACTACCACTACCACCACAACTACAACTACGACCACAACTACAACTACCACTACATCAACCAATATCGCAAACACCACAACTACCACTACTACCATTACCATTACCAACACAACTACCACCAAAACTATCACCACAACTACCACTACATCTAATGCTATCATTAACACTAACGCCACATCCATCACCACTGTTATATTCTTAACAGGTTTACACAGTAATGCCAACTGTATGTTTAGAGTGTTAACGTCCTTACATGAGAGGTGTCCAACAACTGAGGCAGCATTTAGCATTATATTAACGTTTAAATGCTGCCCCAAGTATAGGACGTCTGCTAAACTATTACTACCACGCAATATTGTATTTAGACATCATTGATTTCATGTAATTCTAGAATCTTCGTTATCTGATTATCTGATTATCTGTTGCTCGAGGAGGGAGGGAGGGAGGGCAGTTAATCCGCAAGAGGATTAAATGTGAAGCTGTACTTGGTGGTACGATGAGGATTTTTGTTAATCGTCTTCTTCTGAATGTCAGAGGTTTCTGTGTCTCTATGTGTCTTTGTACGTGTCCTTGTCTCCAACATATTACAACCATTAACACAAACATGCTGTATCACCACACCCTCCCACCCCACAGTATTTTCTGTGTACATTCTGCTACAAACACAACAGACGCCAACTTTGCCTTTCATCATTTCGGGGTAGATAAATAAAGTACCAATCTAGGATGATAGCCCGGGGGAATCGTCAGAGCATTCGACGGGATGCCTTGCGGTACGGTATTTGTTCCGGCTCTTTGCGTTCTGAGTTCGCATCCCGCCGTGGCCTACTTGGGTCGTAGACTTAATCCGACGCCTAGTTTAGCACCATCTCATAGGCCTTTGGCACCTTTAGCGGAGTTGACTCTATTGCAATCATTCGTGTCAGGTCTCCGGTCTAGAGGATACTTCCTCCTCCCTTCCAGTTTCGGAGGACCCCCCCCCCACAAAGGTGAAAGGTGCTGCTCTCTTCATCACTAACCAATACAAAATAAAGTTCCTCAGCTCTTTTTAAGTCCACCCAAATGCACACGTCTTTCACAGCTCCCGTTAACTCTACTGTATCTGGAACTGTTAGAAATAACAGCCAAAACTCTCTTAAATCACACCTTATCCGTGTTAAAAATTAGAGGCTTACATTGATTAATGCAGTCCTAGATGTACTATGTCTGAAATAAAAAGGAGAAAAAAAAACGGATTGTCATGACCGGAAAGCCTTTGATTATAGGCTTACTTAATCATGCAAGACTTGGAGCTAACAACAACAACAACATAAACAACAAAAACACCAACAATCTACTGAGCGATCATTTTTAAACTCTGTTTTAAATACATCATCCAATCCTTTTCCCCCACTAAGAATTCCAACCCTGTGGAGCTGCCACAGTGCTCACATTTTCTCTACAGACACAAACTTGCATGATTTCATGCTGAATATATATATCAACCACATTGACCCAACAGGGTTAAGCGAACCTAGCGAAGGCTGTGGTTACTGCTCTCTCTCTCTCTCTCTCTCTCTCTCTCTCTCTCTCTCTCTCCCACCTTCTAGCATTCAACAACAGAAAACATTTTCTCATCTCCTGAGATATATGAAGTCTTTATAGTTTGTCAAAGAGAAGCCATTATCAATGCTATTATAGTTTGATATTGGGAAAGGTAAAAAAAAACAAACAAAAGGATGTATAAACTGGAATATAAATAATAATCATTCAATTACTATTTGTTATTTGGTAACAGAAACCTTCATAAACAAATTGTATGGAATGTCTTTCACGCTTTTTATAGCAAATTATTGAATATAAAGACATACACAAACGCATACACACATATATACACACACACATATTGTTACATATATATCTATATTGTATGTATTTTTATGCATTATATGTATTTATATATATATATATATATATATTATTAATATATATATATATACTGATATTAATGCATATTCATACATACACTCATAATATACATATTCATATCCATCACATATATGTGTACGCACGTTTGTATGTATAAATATATATATGGTGCATGTGTAATGCTACACTACATAGCGCAACACACCATACACAAAATTACAAAGGAAAACATTTGTAGACAACACATCTATAGTATACAGAATTCCCCACAAAAATACAAGATTGATGATGGAAGCAATATTCATAGCATAGCGCGTTGCTAAAATAATCACAAATGTAACATAATCACGAAAAAAAATATAAATAAAAAATGATGGATTTTTAACCACCCCCTAACATTTTTATCATGCCTTTAGAAAACACTTTGAACAAAGATTCTGAATCTGCAATTTCTTTTTAATAAAAACATTGGTTTTTAATTTTTTTAATTTTTGTATAATGAGAAACTGATTTCGATTAGTGGATTTACAACCGTAGTACTGTTTTGTGCATAAATATGTTTCGTTTCCATTTGAAGTGTATACAAATATATTTTGTTTGCATTTGAAGTCATTAGTTTGTTTCACGTTCTCATTATTCAAAACGCTATTGTTTCAGTTTCAATTTATTAACGATAAAACTTTAATTACAAATATGTTTATGCATTTCAAATGCGAACGAAATATATTTATAAACAAATCAAAATATATTTATACGCTTCAAATGCAAACGAAATATATTTATATACAAAACAAAATATATTTATACACTTTAAATGCAAACGAAATATGTTTATGTACAAAACAAAATATATGTGTAAACTTTAAATGCAAGCGAAATTTATTTATATACAAAACAAAATATATTTATAAATTTCGAATGCGAACGAAACACACACGAAAACAGTCATACATACATTAATCGTGTCGCCCAATATCTCCCTTGACAAACATCTGTCAACTTTTTCTGATGGTTAAATATTGGCAGTTATTATAGTTATAAGTTACATACATAATAATAATGATGAT
Organism: Muusoctopus leioderma; assembly: GCA_027124095.1. Taxonomy (NCBI): domain Eukaryota; kingdom Metazoa; phylum Mollusca; class Cephalopoda; order Octopoda; family Octopodidae; genus Muusoctopus; species Muusoctopus leioderma. The sequence continues at coordinate 12,938 of JAOPJM010125001.1, forward strand.
GATGATGATGATGATGATAATAATGATAATAATAATAATGATGATGATAATAATAATAATAGCAATAATAATAATAATAATTCTTTTATTAGCTATAAGAGCCGAAGGACATTTGAGGAATGATTTGCGGGGGTGGGGGTCATCTGAAATCATAGGTGGTAAGACGAAATTAACTTTAAGCTACCCCGGGGGTAATTTGAAATCGATTTCATCCTTTCCCCCGTTAATCTGAACACGATTTCAAGTTACCGGGAGGTAAGGTGAAGCAGGGGGTAATCTGAAATCGCTACACCGGATGAACCCAGCGCAGGGTCAACTGCTATCTAGCATTAGTGTGTGGTGACATAGAAAGACACGAGTTAGAGACCGAGCGCGCAGTAAGACCAGTGTCAGTGACGGGCTCCTTTGTGTTTGTGTTCGTGTGTGTGTGTGTGTGTGTGTGTGTGTGTGTGTGTGTGTGTGTGTGCGTGTGTGTGCGTGCGTGTGAGTGTAAAATGCTTGGCATAAATTTGGACAGGTTTTCGTATTAAAAAACTGTTTAAATAATGCCGTAAATATGGAACAATAGTTTCTGTATATATATATATATATATATATATATATAGGCGCAGATGGCTGTGTATATGTATATATATAGGCTGTATATATGTATATATATAGGCGCAGATGGCTGTGTGGTTAAGGAGTTCGCTTCGCAAACACATGGTTTCGGGTTCAGTCCCACTGCGTGGCACCTTGGG